>NC_069423.1:51966209-51985395 GCF_026875155.1 Cherax quadricarinatus | reverse complement strand
GGGGGGGGGGTTTCGGCCAAAATTTTGGAGGGGGGAAAGGGGTTTTTGGGGGTTCGGGGGGAAGGGGCCCAGAGGAATGCGGTTTGGTAGGGGAAGAAAGTCTTTAGAAAGGGGAAAGGGGGAAATGGAAGGTTTTTTTTCCCGGGGGAAAATCTGCCTCCCAAAGGAGGGGTGTTTATTTTGCAAAAAACTTTATGAAAGATTCTCGGCAAGCGGATTGGATTTGGGTGAAAGTTTTTTTTTTTGGGCCCCCTGCCTTGGGGGGAATGGCCATTTTAAAATTTTAATTAATTTTATTATATAATTTAATTTTTTTTTAAATTTAATAAAATTTTAAATAATATATATTATATATATATATATATTATTAAGTGAGTGAGATTAACAAGTTAAAAACCCCTAGAGAAAAAATGGATTTGTCAGTTAAAAATAGGGGGAGAGTTATTAATGGAGAGTTAGAGGTTTTGGGGAAGATGGAGGGAATTTTTTTGGGAATTTTTAAAAATTTGATGAAGATAGGGAAGCTGTGATTTCGGTAAGGACAAGGAGGAATAACATCTTGTAGGAGTGGGGGAAGAGCCTTTTGGGATGGGGGGGAATTTCGTGAGGCAGTGGTAAAAATGAAAGGGGGGGGTAACCCACCCGGGATTGAGGGGATAAAGATAGAAATGTTAAAAGCAGGGGGGGAATAGTTTTGGGGTGGTTGGGTCAATTATTTAAATAAATGTATGGAAGGGGTAAGGTCCCTGGGATTGGCAGGAGAGCATATAGTTCTTTGTATAAAGGCAAAGGGGAAAAAAGAAGTGAAAAATTTTTTGGGGTAAGTCTGCTGAGTATACCGGGGAAAAAGTTTTTTGGAAAGGTTATTAATTGAAAAAAATTTAAGAGAAAGACGGAGAATAGGATAGCAGAGAAAAAGGAGGTTTTTGGAAAGGGTTAGGGGGTGTGTGGACCAGGTGTTTACAGTGAAACTTAAGTGAACAGTATTTAGATAAGGCAAAAGGGGTTTTCTTTGTGCTTTTTGGGGTTTGGAAAAGGCAAAAATGACGGGTGGATGGGGGGAAAATGTGGCAGAGTTGCAAGTGTATGGTGTAGGAGGTGGGTTTACTGAAAGCATGAAGATTTTTACGAGGATAGTGAGGCTCAATTAGAGTAGTAGGAAAGGGGGAAAATTTATTTCCCAGTAAAAGTAGGCCTTAGACAAGGATGTTGATGCACCGTGGTTTTTAATATATTTATAGATGGGGTTGTAAAGAAGTAAATGCGAGGGTTTTGGCAAGGGCGTGGAGTTAAAAGAAAAAAAATCAACACAAAAGTTGGAGTTGTACAGCTGCTTTTTGCTGATGACACTGGCTCTTGGAGATTCTGTGGGAAGTTGCAGAATTGGTGGAAAATTTTGGTTTTTGTGCAAAAAAGAAAATTAAAGGTGAATAAGGAAAGAGAAAAGGTTAGAGGGATAAAAAAAAGATTAGGTGATTAAACATTGAATATCGATTGGAGGGAGAGGGGTAGGGAGGAGGGAAATAAGATAAGTTTTCGTTCGGTTTTTTAAACCCGGGGGTTAGCCACCCAGGAAAACCCCAAAAAGCGTTCGTATGGGGACTTTTAATTTATTTCCTTTGGGGGTCCTTAATTTTTCCCCCCAGGATGCACCCACACCAGTCACTAACCCCCAGGTACCTATTTGCGCTAGGTGAACAGGACAATAGGTGTAAGGAAAGTGTCAGAATTTCCACCCCCCGGGAAAATTGAACCCGGGGCCCTCCGTGTGTGAAGCGGGGCTTTAGCCACCCGACCCCCGGGGCCCCTATTCAATATTTGGGAGTGGACGTGTCAGCGGAGGGTCTATGAAAGATGGGTGAATCATAGAAATTTTGAGGGAAAAAGAGGAGTGGGTGCACTTAGGGGTCTGTGGAGACAAAGAATTTGGCCTTGGAGGCAAAGAGGGGAATGTATGAGAGTTGTTTTACAACGCTCTTATATGGGGGGGAAGCATGGGTGGAATGTTGCAGCGAGGAGAAGGTGGAGGCAGTGGAGATGTATGTTGAGGGGAAAATGGGTGTAAATAATGCAGAGAAAATTCTATATTTTGGGAATTAGGGGAGGTGCGGGATTTTCCAAAACTGTTGCCAGAGGGCTAATAAGGGTTGTTGGGTGGTTCGGACATTTAAAAGAAAAGGGGCGAAACAATGACTTCAAGATGTATCAGTCTGTATGGAAGGAAGGCGGGGTAGGGGGGTTTGGCCATGAAAGGTTGGAGAGAGGGGGAAAGGGGTTTTTTGTGCGAGGGGCTTGGACTTCCAGCAGGATGCGTGAGCGTGTTTGATAGGGGTGAAAGGGACAAATGCTTTTTAATACTTGCGTGCGTTGGATGGAGCAAAGTAACATTTAGAAGGGGTTTTAGGGGGAAAACCCGGGGGGGACTTGATCCTGGGATGGGGAAAACAGGCCTGCACTCTGAAGGAGGGTTGTTAATGTTCAGTTTAAAAACTGTATGTAAAGCACCCTTCTGGCAAAACAGTGATGGAGTGAAAGAGGTGAAAATTTTTCTTTTTCGGGCCACCCTGGGCCTTTGGGGGGAATCGGGGCCCGTGTGATAATAAAAAAATAAATATTAATATTATATATATTATATATATATTATATATATATATATATATATATAATATAATTATATATATATATATATATATTATAATATTAAAAGGGGAAATTTTCTCCCGGAGGGGTACAGCGCCCTTTGCCCCTTTTGGCCCCCTTTTTCAGCCCCTTTCAGCCCTGAGGGCCCAGCCCTTTAGAAGGGTCAAATACTTTTTTACTCTAAAAGCAAGTAATTGATAGCAGATGCAGTAGAGTATGGGACTGGGGCGCTTCGACCGCGTCCTTGCAGTGTTGCAAATGTAGTTTTAATAAAGACTACATCCTTGCCTTGCAGGGCAATTAATGAAAATCCTGCTCCACTTTATTACCATGGTAAAAAAAAGGGACATTGTTGTTTGCTTAAGACGCAAGAATCAAAATTTTTTTTTTGCTTTATCGAGGAAGTGGCAAGGAAGAAAAAGATAGGTCAGCTTTTCCTTTGTGCTGGGGGAGGGAACGGCGTGGGGGTCTGTGGCATCTTCAGATTACTTTTGACCCACGAGAGTGACACTGACGCCAGGTAACCAACAAAGAAAACTGATCGTGGTTTGTAACAAGTTCTCTAAAACACAATAAACACTTTAAAAGAAGTGTGATCAGGGGTTTTTTAGTGATAAGATTGTAACAAAAAAGGAAATTTTGTGGAACAAAGTGTCCCCGTGGCGTATTTTCCCAGAAGGAAAACGTGGAATCCAAGGATTCAGCTCTATCAAGTCACCCATCCTGTCGAAGTGTGAAAAAACACCATAGCTCACGCTAAAAACAAAGGGAGGTTTGAAATTTTTGCAGTATGGGGGACCTGCGCTGTTTCTTGAGTCGCAAGGAGTTTGTAATCAACCTTATAGTCGGATTTAGGTGCGGTTTTTGAGCCACACCAGTAAGTTTGTCAGCCATCAGTGAATGAAATATGGCTGTGAAATAACACCCCCTAGGGGTAAATTTATTATTTACAAATTTAACTTTTCTTTTTTTTTACAGCCCGTTGAGGAATGACTTCGACAGCTTATCACGGAGTCGGTCTGCAGGGGCGGCTGTGTAGACGATGAGTTGTCTTTCTAAGTTAAGTTTTCTCTGGTTTAAACTTAGCTGATAACCCATTTCTCAACAAATATATATTTTATATTATATATATATATATTATATATATTTATATATATATATATTATATATATATTTATTTATATATATATATATATATATATATATATATTATATATATATATATATATATTCTATATATTTATATACATGCGTGAGTGTGATTCAGTGTTATAACGCTACAAGATGGAAGGCGCCAGCCGCCGGCATGTTGACTGTTGCTCCACAACAGTGATAAAGAAGACAGTATCTGTGGGCGGTGACCAGCGGTGCCGGATACACTAAACATACTGGTACATTTTGTTGATCATTCAGGTAGTGTTGACTCTAGGTAACTCTCGGTACGTACCAGTAATTGTAATGTTGGAAAAATAACAATGTTGTGATAGTTAAAATTTGAGAGCAGACGTTATGGTAAAGAGGGAGGCGGAGGAAAGAGCTGACTGCCTAATGGGTGTGTGTATTGGAAGTGGAAGGCGGAGTTTATACTGCCCTCAAACTGCAACATGGACGACCATTTTTAACTTTTTTATGTTGTTCTGACGAGGAGGGAGGAAGGGGAGGTGGAAGGTGTAGCGGCGGTGGATTGAATGGTTGGTGGGAGTGGAGGGAAAGGGGGTGGCGGGGTGTCGGATGCGGATGGCGGGAGTGGAGGAAGGGGTGGCGGGGGTTGAGGATGATCTGTCGGGTGTGGCAGGAAGGGGGTGGCGGGGTTTAGAAAAGGGGAGGCATGGTGGAGGAAAGGGGTGGCTGGGGATTGCAGTGGGGTGACGTCGGGGGTCGGTTGCAGGGGGGGGGGGTGTCGTGGGACGGTTGAGGGGGATGGCGGGGGGTGGCAGGGGTTGCGTGGGTGGCGGCGGTGAGGTGGCAGGGATGGCAAGGCTGGCGGCGGGAGGTGGCAGGGGTTGGCGGGGAGTGCTCTTACTTGATAGAGCTGGTAGAGGGCAAGAAGTAAGAACAGAAGTTGTAGAGGTGGTGGAAGGGATGGCGGGGGAGGTGACGGGGGTTAAGGGTTAAGATACATGGTTAGTCCTGGAAGGGGGAAGAAGTGAGGGCAGTGGGGTGCTTGGGTGGCACGGGGGTTGCTGGGGTGGCACGGGGCTTGGTGGTGGGGGGGGGGGGAGGGAAGAAGTTGAGTCTGAGCCTAAATACACCAAAAAATTCGAAAAAATATGAAAAAGGAGTTATTCTTACCGAAAAATAGAGCAAAGATCTGGCCCACATTTTTTGTGTGCGCCTCGTCTCGTACGGATAATTACATCTAAAGCTATCGTAATTATAACACTGGCAACTACGTGCAGCAGCATGACGCGCCCAGCTCAACCATAACAATAACACGTGCTCCAGCGCGACGCGCTATAAAACAGTATCACAGGTATTTTTTCCTTTTTTTTTGGTTTGTATTTTTGAGCAGATCTCCTAAATAGTAACTGGCAACCATCAGGTTGCTGTGAGAAAGAGCTGTCAACCATATAAAGTCAGTGCCGACTGGAAGTCTGAAGAGAGAGGGGGGTGTGTCACCTTTGTCTGCAAGCTGACTACCCTTGGGACGTTACTTTTTGCCTTCATTGTATACACTTTTTGGATACACAATGCTCTGCAAAGAAGAAACAGTTTGCAAGAACTTTAGCAGCAAGGAGGAAAAGGCACCATAGAAGCATGATAAGGTCTATACAAGACAAAGTGAGGCAGCAGCTGCTGTGGTTGGTGACGCCGCCACGATGTAGATACCACCACGTGGTGCGCCGCCACGATGCTAGTACCACCCTGGTGACGCCGCCGATGCTAGTACCACCATCGTGGTGACGACACCACGATGCTATTACCACCTCGTGGTGACGCCACCACGCTGCTAGTACCACCACGTGGGTGACGCCGCCACGATGCTCGTACCACCAGTGGTGACGCCGCCCACGATGGCTAGTACCACCACGTGGTGACGCACCACGATGCTAGTACCACCACGTGGTGACGCCCGCCACCCACGAGGCTAGTACCACCACGTGGTGACGCCACCACGTTGGCTAGTACCACCACGTGGTGACGCCACCCACGAGGCTAGTACCAACCACGTGGGGACGCCCGCCAACGATGCTAGTTCCACCACGTGGTGACCGCCGCCACGATGGCTAGTACCACACGTGGGTGACGCCACACGATGCTAGTACCACCACGTGGTGAAGCCACCACGATGGCTAGTAACCACACGTGGTGACGCCGCCACGTTGCTAGTACCCACCACGTGGTGACGCCGCCCACGATGCTAGTACCATCCACGTGGTGAGCCACCACGATGCTAGTACCACCACGTGGTGACGCCCACCACGATGAGTACCACCAAACTCCTCTCAAGACCTGTCCTTGTTCACTGCTACTGAACTATTGGCATATTTCACGTGCAGAAACAAGGGAGACAAATTATAGGTGCCCCGCAAATATGCCCACCTCCACACTGCTGCTACTACCACAAACTACTACCTCCACACGGCTGCTACTCCACAATACTACCTCCACTGCTGCTACTACCACAACACTACCTCCACTGCTGCTACTACCACAACTACTACCTCCACTGCTGTTTTACCACAATACTTCTTCCACCACTGCTGCTACTACACAACTACTACCTCCACTGCTGCTACTACCACAACTACTTACCTCCACTGCTGCTACTACCACAACTACTACCTCCGACGGTGCTACTAACCACAAACTACTACCTCCACCACTGCTGCTACTACCACAACTACATACCTCCACCCAGGCTGCTACTACCACAACTACTTCCTCCATGCTGTACTACCACAACTACTACCTCCACTGCTGCTAATACCACAATACTACTCCAACTGCTGCTACTACCACAAATACTACCTCACCACTGGCTACTACACAACTATACCTCCATGCTGCTACTACCACAACTCATACCTCCACCACTGCTGCCTACTACCACAATACTACCTCCACTGCTGCTACTACCACAACTACTACTCCAACTGCTGCTACTACCACAACTACTACCTCCATGCTGCTACTACCACAACTACTAACTCACGGCCTGTATACCACAACTACTACCTCCACTGCTGCTATACCACACACTACTACCTCCACGGCTGCGTTACTACCAAACTACTACCTCAACTGCTTGTACTACCTCAATACGACCTTCATGCTGCTACTACCACCAACTACTACCTCACTGCTGCTACTACCACAACTACTACCTCCTCTCGCCTGTACTAGCAAACTACTACCTCCACTGCTGCTACTACCACAACTACTACCTCACTGCTGCTACTACCACAATACTACCACCACTGCTGCTACTACCACAACTACTACCTCCACTTGCTGGACTACTTCCACAACTCTACTCTCCACTGCTGACACTACCACACTAACTACCTCCACGGGCTGTACTTCCACAACTACTACCTCCTGCTGCTAACTACCACAACTACTACACTCCACTGCTGCTATACCACAAAACTACTAACTTTTCCATGCTGTACTACACAACTACTACCCTCCACTGCTGCTACTACCACAACTATACCTCCACTTGCTGCTACTACCTCCATCTACTACTCCACTGCTGCTACTAACCACAATACTACCCACTGCTGCTACTACCACAACTACTACCTCCATGCTGCTACTACCACAACCTACAGCCACTGCTGCTACTACCACAACTACTTCTCCGCGGCTGCTACTACACTACTACTACCTCCACTGCTGTACTACCACAACTACTACCTCCACTGCGGCTACTACCACAATACTACCTCACTGTTGTACTACCACAACTACTACTCAACTGCTGCTCTACCACAACTACTACCTCCACTGCCTGCTACTACACACCATACTACCTCCATGCTGACTACTACCACAACTATACCTCCACTGTCTGCTACTACCAACAAACTACTACTCCTGCTGCTAACTCCACAAACTCCTACCGCCACTGCTGCTACTACCACAATACTACCTCCACTGCTGCTACTACCACAACTACTACCCTCCACGGCTGCTACTACCACACTTTACCTCCACTGCTGCTACTACCACAACTTACTACCTCCACTGCTGCTTGTACCACAATACTACTCCCACTGCTGATCTACAACAACTACTACCTCCACTGCTGCTACTAACCAACTTACTACTCCACTGCTGCTACTAACCCACAAAACGACTACCTCCACTGCTTGCTAACTACCACAACCTATACTCCACTGCTGCTACTACCACAACTACTCCTCCACTGCTGCTACTACCACAACTACTACCTCCATGCTGCTACTACCACACTTACCTCCACTGCTCGCTACTACCACAAACTACTACCTCCACTGCTGCCGGGGACATTTCGATAATCATCCAGGTCATAGGGGCTACGTAATTATTAGTGTTTTTTTTGGTATATTTATATTTTGGTATGTGTAATAAAATATCATATATGGGTTTGCCCATTACATGTATCTGTACATAATCACTGGAATATCACTGAGGAATAATCACTGGGAATAATCACTTCGGGATTAATCATGAAAATCCCACTGGGTATAATCATGGGAATAATCACTGAATAATCACTTGGGAATAAATCCACTGGGAATAATCACGGGAAATATTCACTGGGAAATAATCACTGGATTAATCACTGGAATATTACTGGGAAAATCACTGGGAATAAATTACTGGGAATAATCACTGGGAAAATACTGGGATAATCACTGGGAACTAATCATGGGAATAATTTCTGGGAATAATCATGGGATAATCACTGGAATACTCAACTGGGATATCCGGGAATAATCACTGGGAATATCAATGGTGTGAATAATCACTGGGAATAATTACTGGATAATCACCTGGGAATAAATACTGGGAATAATCACTGGGGAATAATCACTGGGAATAATTACGGGGAATTTAATCACTGGAATAAGCACTGGGAATAATCACTTGGGAATAATCACTGGGAATAATCACTGGGAATAATACTGGGATAATCACTGGGAATATTACTGGGGAATTAATCACTGGAATAATCACTGGGACTAATCACTGGGAATAAATTACTGGGAGAATCACTGGGAATAATACTGGGAATAATCACTGGGAATAATCACTGGGAATAATCACTGGGAATAATCACTGGGAATAATTACTGGGAATAATCACTGGGAATAATCACTGGGAATAATCACTGGGGAATAATCCTGGGGAATAATCACCTGGGAATAATCACTGGGGTATAATACTGGGAATAATCACTGGGAATAATAATCACTGGGGAATATCACTGGGAAATAATTTACCTGTACATAATCACTGGGAATAATCACTGGGAATAATCACTGGGAATAATCACTGGGAATAATCACTGGGAATAATCACTGGGAATAATCACTGGGAATAATCACTGGGAATAATCACTGGGAATAATCACTGGGAATAATCACTGGGAATAATCACTGGGAATAATCACTGGGAATAATCACTGGGAATAGGGATTTTGAGGTATTCATTTCTTTTCTTTTCAGATTGATTGGGATGGATTGTTATGATTGTCCGGCCACCAGAGAACTTCAGGACAAAGGGATCTTCATGGAACTTCAGGAATAATGTCTATATAACCAGTTCTACTCTCAATAAACGTATAAAGGCACTATGAGTATTTTGACCCACTGTATAGTAATGTTCAATGTATTTGTTGAGTTTTTTCAAAAGTGCATTTATTTGTATTTTTCTGAGGTAAAACCATTATTGATGAACCCATCATTCTGAATTTTACAAAAGTTATTCAGGGGACCCCCTCAAGGAAGGTTCCTTGATGTTGGTGAGGGGCTCTTGATTATAATAATATTCAGGGGAGCCTGTTTGACTTTGTAATGGAGCTGTCTTGGGTAATAATCCTTCAATTTTGCATAAATTGATGTAAAGTGCAAAAAAAAATTTTAAATAAAGTCAAGACATAATAACATTTTTTTCTTTTTTTGGATACATCGACACATGCCTAACCCTTTAGGGTAGTAGTGTAGGCGTGCCTGAGCCCGAAGCCTTTAGCTCATAAGACTGTCATTCCCATTTGCCCACTTGGGGCGGCAGGGATGGCAGGGACCGGAGAGGCCTAGCTTGTGGCTAGTGCTGGGGGGACAGAGTTGGTCCCAAAGATGAGGATGGTACTTGTGCCTCCTCCCCATGGGAGACTTAGGTCTCAGGACCAACTCCCTAAAGAGGGAGCCAAAGCCGGGCCACCACTTGGTTAAAGGGCCCGGGCCGGAGAATCACCGGCGAATCTTTAATAATAATAAATAAAATAATTTTTGGGTACCCATAAAAAACATGTTTTATTGCATTTTATTTTATCCATTAGATGGTCAATTTTGGGCATTACTTTATCATTTGTGTTATCAACAATGATTTCGGAAGCATTGTCATTATTGACTGCGTTGCTGTAAGTGTTGTCATGTCCAATTTTTCACATTTTTATTTTTTATAACTTTATTTATGGACGATCTTGATGCAACTTTCACCACATGAGGCTCAATGGCCCTAAAGTCTTCTGGTAAAAAAAATCAACGAAATCGAGCAAAGGAAAAATAAAAAATTCAGGCTGCCTCTACCCTTACCGACTTACGTAGGTAAGGTTCTGCGTTCCTTGATGTTGGTAAAGGTTCTTGATCGATCCAGGGAAGTGTAGTCAACCTTCCTTTTTGTTCTTGATTCCAGGAGTATGATCAACCTGCCTTGTTCTTTGATTCCAGGGAAGTATGATCAACCTTCCTTATTCTTGATCCTGGGAAGTGTGGTCAACCTTCCTGTTCTTGATCCAGGGAACTGTGGTTCAACCTTCTTGTTCTTGATCCAGGAGTGTAGTCAAACCTCCTTGTTTCTTGATTTGGGAAGTGTGAGTCACCTTCCTTGTTCTTGATCCTGGGAAGTTGTGGTCAACCTTCTTGTTCTTGATCAGGGAAGTCGTGTTCAACTTCCTTGTTCTTGATTCCGGGAAGTGTGTATAAATCTTCCTTGTTCTTGATCCAGGGAAGTGAGGACAACCCTTGTCTTGATCCAGGGAGAAGTTGTGGTCAACCTTCCTTGTTCTTGATTCAGGGAAGTGTGGTCAACCTTCCTTGTTCTTGATCCAGGCGGGGAGTGGGTCACCTTCCGTGTTCTTGATCCAGAGGAAGTGTAGTCAACCTTCCTTGTTCTTGATTCTGGGAAGTGTTGGGCAAAACTTCCTTGTTCTTTGATCCTGGGAAGTGTGGTCATCCTTCCTTATCTTGATCCTGGGTAAGTGTGTTCAACCTTCCTTGTTCTTGATTCCGGGGAAGTGTGATTAAATTTCCTTTGTTGCTTGATCACAGGGGAAGTGTGGAACCAAACCTTCCTTGTTCTTGATTCAGGAAGTTTGGTCAACTTCCTTGTTCTTGTTTCGGAAGTGTGGTCAACCTTCCTTGTTCTTGATCCAGGGAAGTGTGGGTCAACCTTCCTTGTTCATTGAACCTGGGAAGTGTGGTAACCTTCCTTGTTCTTGATCCCAGGGAAGTGTGGTCAACCTTCTTATTCTGAATCAGAGGAGTGTGGTCAACCTTCCTTGTTCTTGATCAGGGAAAGTGTGGTCAACCTTCCTTGTTCTTGATTCGGGAAGTGTGGTTCAACCTTACTTGTTCTTGATTCAGGGAAGTGTAGTCAACCTTCCTCCTTCTTGATCCAGGGAAGTGGGTAGGTCAAACCTTCTTGTTCTTGATTCCGGGAAGTGTGGTCAACCTTCCTTGTTCTTGATCCAGGGAAGTGTAGTCAACCTTCCTTGTTCTGATCGGGAGTGTGATCACCCTGCCTTGTTCTTGATCCAAAGAAGTGTGGTCAACCCTTCCTTGTTCTTGATCCTGGGAAGTGTGGTCAACCTTCCTTGATTCTTGATTCCAGGGTAGTGTGATCAACCTTCCTTGTTCTGATCCAGGGAAGTGTGGTCAACCTTCCTTTGTTTCTTTAATCCACGGAAGTGTGGTCAACCTTCCTTGGTTCTTATTCCAGGGGAAAGGAAATGAGGTCAAACCTTCCTTGTTCTTGATCCAGGGAAGGGTGGTGTCAACCTTCCTGTTCTTGATCCAGGGAAGTGGAGTCAACTGTTCTTGTTTCGGGAAGTGTGATAAACCTTCCTTGTTCTTGATTCCGGGAAAGTGTGGTCAACCTCCTTGTTCTTGATCCTGGAAAGTGTGGACAACCTTCCTTGTTCTTGATCCAGGGAAGTGTAGTTCAACCTCCTTGTTCTTGATTCCGGGAAGTGTGGTCAACCTTTTTCCTTGTTCTGGATCCTGGAAAGTGTGGTCAACCTTCCTTTGTTCTTGAAATCCAGGGGAAGTGTGGTCAAACCTTCCTTGTTCTTGATTCCGGGAAAAGTGTGATCAACCTTTCTTGTTCTTGATCCAGGGGAAAGTGTGGTCAACCTTCCTGTTCTTGATCTGGGAAGTAGTGGTCAACATTCTTTGTTCCTGGATCCAGGGAAGTGTAGTCAACCTTATTGTTCTTGATCTAGGGACGGTGGTCAACCTTCCTTGTTCTTGATCCTGGGAAGTGTGGTCAACAACCTGGTTCTTGATTCCAGGGATGTGTAAGTAAACCTTCCTTTGTTCTTGATCAGGGAAGTATGGTCAACCTTCCTTGTTCTTGATCCAGGGGAAGGGGTGATCAACCTTCCTTGTTTCTTGATCCAGGGAAAAAAAAGTGTGGTCAACCTTCCTTGTTCTTTGATCCTGGGAAGTGTGGTCAACATTCCTTGTTTCTTGATCCAGGGAAGTGTGTTGTCAACCTTCCTTGTTCTTGATTCCGGGAAGTGTTGGTCAAACCTTCCTTGTTTTGATTCGGGAAGTGTGGTCAACCTTAATTGTTCTTGATCCTGGGAAGTGTGGTTCAACATTCTTGTTCTTGATCAGGCGAAGTGTGTAACCTTCCTTGTTCTGAGCCAGGGAAGTTAGTGGTCAACCTTCCTTGTTCTGATCAGGGAAGTGTGATCAAACCTTCCTTGTCTTGATCAGGGAAGTGATGGGTCAACCTTCCTTGATCTTGATCTGGGAAGGGGGTCAACCTTCCTTGTTCTAGATCCTGGACGTGTGGTCAACCTTCCTTGTTCTTGATCTGGGGAAATGTGGTCAACCTTCCTTGTTCCTGATTCCGGGGAAGTTGTGATCAACCTTCCTTGTTCTTGATCCAGGGAAGTTGGTCAACTTCTTGTTCTTGATCTGGGAAGTGTTGGTCAACATTCCTTGTTCTTGATTTCCAGGGAAGTGTAGTCAACCTTACTTGTCTTGATTCCAGGAAGTCATGAATCAACCTTCCTTGTTCTTGATCCAGGGAAGTGTGGTCACACCTTCCTTATTCTTGATTCCTGGGAAGTGTGGTCAACCTTTCCTTGTTCTTGATCCAGGGAACTGTGGTAAACCTTCCTTGTTCTTGATCCAGGGAAGTGTAGTCAACCTCCTTTGTTCTTGATTATGGGAAGGGTGGTCAAACCTTCCTTGTTCTTGATCCTGGGAAGTGTGGTCAACCTTCCTTGTTCTTGATCCAGGGGGAGTGTGTTCAAACCTTTCCTTGTTCTTGATTCCGGGAAGTGTGATAAATCTTCCTTGATTCGTGATCCAGGGAAGTGGGGACAACCTTTCCTTGTTCTTGTCCAGGGAGTGTGGGGTCAACCCTTCCTTGTTCTTGATTCGGGAAGTGTGGTCATCCTTCCTTGTTCTTGATCCAGGGAAGTTTGGTCAACCTTCCTTGTTCTTGAATCCAGGGAAGTGTAGTCAACCTTCCTTGTTCTTGCTTCTGGAAGTTGTGATCAACCTTCTTGTTCTTGATCCAGGGAAGTGCTGTGGTCAAACTTCCTTGATCTTGGATCCTGGGAAGTGTGGTCAACCTCCTTGTTCTTGATCCAGGGAAGTGTGGTCAACCTTCCTTATTCTTGAACCAGGGAAGTGTGGTCAACCTTCCTTTGTTCTTGATCCTGGAGAAGTGTGAGTAAACTTCCTTGTTCTTGATTCTGGGATGTGTGGTCAACCTTCCTTGTTCTTGATCCAGGGAAGTGTGGTTCAACCTTCCTTCCTTCTTGATCAAGGGAAGTGTAGTCAACTTTCCTTGTTCTTGATTCTGGGGAAGTTGTGGTCAACCTTCCTTGTTCTTGATCCTGGGAAGTGTGGTCAAACTTCCCTTGTTCTTTGATCCAGGTAGTGTGTTCAACTTCCTTGTTCTTGATTCCGGGAAGTGTGGAGTAAATCTTCCTTGTTCTTGATCCAGGGAAGTGGGGGTCAACCTTCTTGTTCTTTGATCAGGAAGTGTGGTCAACCTTCGGTTTCTTGATTCCGGGAGGTGTGGTCAACCTTCCTTGTTCTTGATCAGGGAACTGTGGTCAACCTTCCTTGTCTTGATCCAGGGACGTGTAGTCAACCTTCCTTGTTCTTGATTCGGTAAGTGTGATTCAACCTTCCTTGTCTTGATCCAGGGAAGTGTGGTCAACCTTCCTTGTTCTTGATCCTGGGAAGTGTGGTCAATCTCCTTGTTCTTTGATCCAGGGAAAGTGTGGTCAACTTCCTTATTCTTGATCCAGGGAAGTGTGGTAACCTTCCTTGTTCTTGATCCAGGGAAGTGTGGTCAACCTTCCTTGTTCTGATTTGGGAAGTGTAGTGTGGTCAACCTTCCTGTTCTTGATCCAGGGACGTGTGGTCAACCTTCCTTCCTTCTTGATCAGGGAAGTGTAGTCAACTTCCTTGTTCTTGATTCGGGAAGTGTGGTCAACCTTCCTTGTTCTTGATCCAGGAGGAAGTGTAGTCAACCTTCCTTGTTCTTGATTCCGGGAAGTGTGTGATCAACCTTCTTGTTCTTGATCCAAAGAAGTGTGGTCAACTTTCCTTGTTCTTGATCCTGGGAAGTGTGGTCAACCTTCTTGTTCTTGATCCGGGAAAGAGTATCAACCTTCCTTTTTCTTGGATCCAGGGAAGTGTGTCAACCTTCCTTGTTCTTTATCCAGGGAAATGAGGTCAACCTTCCTTGTTCTTGATCAGGGAAGTGTGGGCAACCTTCCTTGTTCTTGATCCAGGAAGTGTAGTCAACTTGTTCTGATTCCGGAAGATGGATCAACCTTCCCTTGTTCTTGATTGGAAGTGTGGTCAACCTTCCTTGTTCTGATCCGGAAGTGTGAGACAACCTTTCCTTGTTCTTGATCCAGGGAAGTGATAGTTCAACCTTCCTAGTTCTTGATTCCCGGGAAGTGGTCAACCTTCTTGTTCTTGATCTGAAAGTGTGGTCAACTTCCTTGTTTCTTGATCCAGGGAAGTGTGGGTCAACCTTCATTGTTCTGATTCCGGGAAGTTGTGAATTCACCTTTCCTTGTTCTTTGTTCCAGGGAAGTGAGGTCAACCTTCCTTGTTCTTGATCATGGGAAGTGTGGTCAAACATTCCTTTCTTGATCCAGGGAAGTGTAGTCAACCTGACTTGTTCTTGATCCAGGGAAGTGTGGAAACCTTCTTTGTTCTTGATCCTGGGGAAGTGGGTCAACAATCCTTGTTCTTGATCCAGGGGAAGTGTAGGTAAATCCTTGTTCTTGATCCTGGGAAGTGTGGTCAACCTTCCTTGTTCTTGATCCAGGGGAAGTGTGATCAAACCGTCTTTGTTCTTGATCCAGGGAATTGTGTTCAACCTTCCTTGTCTTGATCCTGGGGAAGTGTGTGTCAACATGCCTTGTTCTTGATCCAGGGAAGTGTGGTCAACCTTCCTTGTTCTTGTTCCGGGATGTGTGGTCAAACCTCCTTGCCCCCCCCCCCCCCCCCCCCTTTTCTTCTTGATCCTGGGAAGTGTGATGGTCAACCTGCCTAGTGATCAGTTCTTTTAGTGATAAGATGTGAACATAAAGACAAATCTTGGGGAACATAGTGTACCAGTGTGAGTATTCATAGACTATGGGAAGACGTGGACATCAAGGGACCTTCAACTTCTATCAAAGTCACCGATACCTGTCGAAAGGGTGTGTAAGAACACCATAGCTCACGCTACAAGACAAGGTGGTTACGAATTTCTTGTTTGTATGGGGGACTGCGCAGTTCTTGAGTCACAAGGAGTTTGTAATCAACCTATAGCGGCGTTAGGTGCGGGATTTTGATGTCACACAAGTAAGTTTGTCAAGCAATCAGTGAAGTGAAAATAGTCTGAATTAAACCCCTCGGGGTAATACTTTATTGTTTACATATTTATAACTTCATTTCAGCCGTTGGGGAATGACTTCGACAGCTTCTCAAGACCTGTCTGCAGGGGCGGCTGTGCAGGCGATGAGCTGTCTTTCTAAGTTAAGTTTTCCCTATTAACTTTTTTCACTAAGGTATTTGAGGAGGTAGATCATGGTAATGAATATGATATTGTGTATATGAACTTCAGTAGGTCGATTTTTGACAGGGTCCCACATCAGAGACTATTGAGGAAAATTTAAAGCACATGGAAATAGGAGGAGAAATTTTTCCTGGATAGAGGCATGGTTGACAAATAGGCAGCAGAGAGTTTGCATAATGGGGGAGAAACAGAGTGGGGGAAGCGTCACGAGCGTGTGTTTCCACAGGGGTCAGTGTTGGGCCCCCTGCTGTTACAATCTACATAAACGCATTAGATGAGGGCATAAAGAGCGACATCGGCAAGATGCCGATGACACCAAAATGGCCGTCGAATTCATTCGACGAGGACATTCGAGCACTCCAGGGGGTTTGAATGGACTGATGCAGTGGGCGGAGAAGTGGCAGATGCTGTTTAATATAGACAAATGCAAAGTTCTATATGTTGGACAGGACAATAACCATGCCACATATAAACTAATAATGTAGGATCTTAATATTACGGATTTGCGAAAAGATTTATGGAGTTCTGATTAGCAGTAATTTGAAACCAAGACAACAGTGCATAAGTGTTCGGCAATAAAGCTAATAGAATCTTGGCTTCATATCAAGAAGCATAACATAAATAATAGGAGTCCTCAGGTTGTTCTTTCAAACTCTATACATCCTTGTTAGCCTCATTCAGATTTTGCTGCACAGTTTTGGTCACCGTATTACAGAATGGGATATAAATTCTCTGGAAAATGTACAAAGGAGGATGGACAAGTTGATCCCATGTCTCAAAAACCTTCCCTTGAGGTTAGACTAAGGGCCCTGAATCTGCACTCTTTTAGAACGACGTAGAATTAGGGGGGTAGGATTGAGGTGTATAAGGTGGAAGACGAATAAATAAAGGGGATGTAAATAGTGTGCTGAAAATATCTAGCCTTGACAGGTCTCGCAGCAATGGTTTTAAGTTGGAAAATTCAGATTCAAGAAGGATATAGGAAAGTACTGGTTTGGTAATAGAGTTGTGGATGAGTGGAACAAACTCCCGAGTACAGTTATAGAGGCCAGAACGTTGTGTAGCTTTAAAAATAGGTTGGATAAATACATGAGTGGATGTGGGTGGGTGTGAGTTGGACCTGATAGCTTGTGCTACCAGGTCGGTTGCCGTGTTCCTCCCTTAAGTCAATGTGACCTGACCTGACTAGGTTGGGTGCATTGGCTTAAGCCGGTAGGAGACTTGGACCTGCCTCGCATGGGCCAGTAGGCCTTCTGCAGTGTTCCTTCGTTCTTATGTTCTTATGTTCTTATACAAACTGTATAAGCTTAGCTGACAAATCCATTTCTCAACATATTGGTCGTGCTCGAACCGGATAAAGGCCACACTGTGGTCCAAATATGTTGTACTACAGTGTACAAATAACCTACGAGCCAAGGTCCTTCGAAAAAAGCTGTAAAACTAGTGGTTTACAATATAAATCAGTATAAATGAGTCCATCCAGACTCAATCACAGAGAATGGGCAGCCAAAAGAAAACGGGCGCTCACCCAGCGTTCACCCACAGAAAACGGGAGCTGGGTGACTCACCCAACAAAAAAAGGGGGGATGGCTCCAAGCTCGGAGAAGCGCTGACTAAGACAACAATAACCCAAGTGATGTTCGGTTTGTCTGAGTGTATATACACATAGTGTTTATAATGTTTATAAACAGAAATTAAGAGATAAGATTGTGTTAAAGTTTGTTTCTTATAGATCTACCTGTTATATTAAAGGAACTTATATATAAAGTGTAAGCTTTCAAATACATATTAACAGTGACATTTATATATGTGTAAGTAATATTCACATGTGATTTACAGTTATACAGTGACATTTATAGTGTATAGTGAATGAAGTGTATAACATCGTTATTTACGATTAATCATCGTGGTCAGGCTGACACAGCAAACTCCATCCATAAACACCAGCCATATGTACTCTGTACCCTTCATGGTCATTGACCCTGAGGTTAAGCTTAGTGGGTCAGTAGTGTCTGACTCGATTATTGCTGACTTAAGCATAACAAAAACTCAGCTGTTTATAGCAGTACAGTGTTTTTTAAACACTCTAAGTGTGGTGCTGGAATTTTCAGTATACCATTAAAATGGCTTGTTTGAAAACTCAGTTTCAGTCTTTACAGACTAAGATTACACAATTAGAAAATCTAATTTCAGTCTGTATAGGATTAACTCAAGATACAAACATAGATTTTGATGATCTTGAGGTCAAATTTGAATTACTTACACAACATCTGAAAATAATTAATTCTGGCTATACACATTATGAAAAGGAATTTCTTGAATCAGATCCGTCTGAGGATGAAATTAAAAATGTTTTGGATACCTTTAGTAATCAACAATTAAGGTGGACAGGAGTACAGGCTATCTGCCGCAAAACTCTGTCACAGAGACCTACTGTAACTAGTGGTCAAACACCTGTTACAACTGTAACAACAACAAGTGTACTATTACCAAGCTTACCTACCTTGTCATTACCTATTTTCCAAGCCTTCTCTTTGACCGTTGGTTATCCTGGAAACCTCACATTACCTCTCTGAAGGCAACTTGTCACAGCCGGCTAAACCTTCTTAAAACCCTTGCTCATCTTTCCTGGGGAGCTGATCGTCGAACTTTGCTTCGCCTACATTCAGCCCTCGTTTTTTCGAAACTCGATTATGGTGACCAGATTCATTCCGCGGCCTCTCCTGCTACTCTCTCTAGCCTTAACCCTATCCATCACCAAGGATTACGTTTGTGCCTTGGTGCTTTTCGCTCTTCCCCTGTTGAGAGCCTCTATGCAGAAGCGAATGTTCCATCCTTGTCTGATCGCCGTGATGCCCATTGCCTTCGCTACTATGTACGCTCTCACGATCTTCACAATCCTTCCATTTATAGAATGGTCACCGATATTAGTGGACATTCTTTATTCGTTCGCCGCCCCTGTTTGCTCCATCCCTTTTCTTTCGCCTACATTCACTCTTGTCTTCCCTTCAATTACCACCTTTATAGTTCATGTAGCTCTCACTTTTCCTACCCCCCTGGGAAT
>NC_069423.1:51936417-51965709 GCF_026875155.1 Cherax quadricarinatus | reverse complement strand
GCCAGTACGACTGTGGGTTGCCACAAACTGGTCTGCTCGTCTAGTGTGTTGCCCACAACATGGCCAGTACGGACTGTGTGGTGCCTCAACCTGGCCAGTTCGGGATGGGTGTTGCCACAAAATGGGCCAGTACGACTGTGTGTTGCACAACTGGCCAGTACGACTGTTTGTGTTGCCACACAAACCTGGCCATTAAGACTGTTGTGTTGCCACAACTTGGCAGGTCGACTGTGTGTTGCCAACACCTGGCCAGATGTACCATCTGTGTGATACATGTTCCCAACGGTTGTTTTTGTACTGTGATGCTTCTCATGGTTATATACTTTTTATACATCAGTTGGTTTTTCTCCACCACACCACCTTCTCTTCCACCGCCAACACCACCACCTTCACGACCACAACCACACCGGCCACCATCTCCACCACTAACCACCACCACACCACCAACAACCACCACCACCTACACCACCACCATCTCCTCCACCGCACGCCTCCACACCACCAACCACAGTTACCACACACACATCAACCACACCACCACCCTCCAGCCCTAGTACCTTTGTACCGTATCTTGCAGACGAAAATCACTCACAACGATAAGGAAAAGACTCGGCAGACGATGAAACATCCCACAATGAAAAGCAGGAGGTTTGTCACTAGCACGTTATGAAGAGACAATCCAATTAGCGTCAGGGGCCCGAGACTGTTCAATGCCTCCCAGGCCCGCATACATAAGGGGATTACCAATAGACCCTGCCGTCTTCAAGCAGGGCACTGGACAAGCACTAAATGTCGGGACCTGACCGCAGGGCTGTGGTGTACGTTGGATTGCGTGCAGCCAGCGTAACAAGTATAGTTGATCAGGCTCTGATCCACAGGAGGCTGGTCACGACTGGGCGCGGGGGGGGGGGGCGTTGCCATATATATATTATTATATATATATATATATATTTATTTATTATATATATTATATATATTTTATACTTTTTTATTTGTTTATATATATATATATTTATATATGTAGTTGGAATAGGCTAAATTAAATTGCGCATGTTATAATACAGTTCCTTTGAAACAAAATTATTGGTTTTTTAAATTATCATAATGAAAAAATGATATTCTTTAAAGTTATTAAGAGAAAAGTTTTGAAAATGTGGGACCAAAGCTCGGAGAATGTTGATGAAAAAGGCTTCAAGGGAAATTATGTATTTGAATTTAGTCCTTATGCCGTTTGAATTTTACTTCTCTACCACCTCCTCCTTTTCATTCTTTTTTACCAATTATTATGTTTTATACATAATTATGGTACAATAAGTGTTAAGAGATACAGTGCTGATATGAAGATGGCATATTAGGGTGCGAATAGATACTTGTCTAGTACATTATTGTTCAGCGTTTGTTTTATGATTATAATGCGAAAAATCTCATCCGTTTCCTCAGAGTGGTTTAGGACCCGTGCCAAAATACAGCAGGCATTACCCTCTGAACAGCAGCGCGAGCGCTCTGGAAACAGAAAACTAGACTACCATCGATCCCTTGTCACCACCGATGAGTCTTTGCCTAGCTTCTTAAGGAATTAGATGTACTCTTTACCATGAACAAGGGTCTCTGAGCTTATGGTTAACAAACATATTAATGATGGGATGTTTATCATTATTTTATAGGAATTTTGGGACTTCCTCAGCTGGCCGGTTTGCCCCTTCTTCCTCCTTGGTGTATTGGGATGGGTATCAGCAAGTAGAGGCTCTGTGTAGTCCCCAAACCACTGCTTGCGGCTGTCCAGGCTTGAAGGGTGATACAATCTGGACACTTCTGGCTGCCATCAGATCTGCATAGTTGGGGTGGCTCTCTTACTGCTGGGCATCAGGCTGTTGTGGAGGCTTTCCTCTTTGATAACGATTAGTATCTCCTAATGTTTCGCAATTTTTCCTTCGTTTTATGGCACACAAGACCATGGGTCCCGAATCGGTCGCTGCTTCACTGCCACTTATGTCAGTGGAATCGCCTCCATTTGAACAATAAAACAATGGAAAATATAAAATAAAGAGAAAGATAACCACTCTACGAAAAATAAGAAAAAATGACTGTTGAGGATTTTACTTAAAAATTTAAATATAATTAAAATGGCCTCTGTTGTGTGGTGTTGTAGTTGGGGCAGCACGTAGGTAAGGCCCTGGACAGATCTCTGATGTTAAGATGTAGGTTGATCCTGGGCAGATGGTAAACTCCGATGTTTTTGACATCTTTCTCTACACTTGGTTGGGAGCACCACAAAGTAGATTTACTATGGGCCGGTAGTAGTCGAATAATGTTAATAAGTCCAATTAACAAATGTCTTGGCTACTTTATCTGGCGTCTATCCTGAATGTCCACGCCATGGAACAGAGCTGGTAATAAGAAAAAATAAATGGTTACCACCAATGGTTATGATAATATAACAATTTAAGAATGGAAAAGGAGTGGTAAATGTCATATCATACTGGTAACCATGCAAACAAAAGAAAGCACGAACAGTAATACACCTGTAGACACGCTTACTGATCAGGAAGAAGAGTGGGAGGTTGAAGTGACTCTCCAAACTTCCACCACACAGGTAAGGTCATTATTACCAGGAGTTGAAAATTTGAAACAAATCGGATACCTGGAACTAGAGTTTCGGACAGCCCGCTTAGGAGGGGGGGGGGAGTGCGCGACGTACTCGCTAAAGTGCCTGGTTGCCTGACAACCCTTACCCCACTGGTACCACTTTTCCCTCACAACAAAAATACACATGTTGTTTTTTCCGGGGGCGAGAATTAGCTGCGGCAAGTCGATGGGCAACACCAGTGCGGATTGTCTTGTGGTCGTGGCGTGTTGCCAAGGTAGGATGTTAGGAACAGAAAGTCCCCTGCATGAAGAGCTCGCAGTGCCAGGAGGCGGGCTTTTTTCTTCCCTGACACACTCTGAAGCATTGGGTTGAGGCTATAATCCTCACTTCGGCGCCATCACATGTGCGACTGGTTCGTTGTTGTTGGGGGAAGCAGTAGTTTCAGAGCCCGTTGATTATCCCAGATCATGGCTCTGGCATTGAACTTTTGGGCCCTGGACTCCAATCTTGTCCCTAGATGTTCCATGGGAATCGCTGCTACATAGACCTCTGGATTCCAAACGCTTGAGGACCGAAAAAGCAGGTTGTGCAATGTGTGATGAACTTGCGGACACTAATGCTTCATAGTCTGACTTGGAAGTGTTTAGAATGGTTCCACTGCCCGTTTCTAGAGTATGGTTAAGTTCTTTTCGTAAAAATCTTACTCAGTATGCTGTCATATTCGTGTGCAATATAGGGTTATCATATGAAGGTGCTCTTCTTAGGTAATATGTCACTCTGGGCAGACTCAAGCATTAGTGAGAAAGGTACGAGGCATCGTGGGTGTCATGATTGCTATTCGTTGTTCAATTCTCTTCAACTCTTACAATTGTGTTAATGGCATCGCTTCCCAGAGGTGTCCATAGCAAGACGCTATTTGTAGAGGCACTGACTGATTGCATCATGGTAGTTTTGTTTTACTGCCTCGAATCACTTGTTGCATAACTGAGATGGTTTCACATTTGGATAGATTCAGGATGAGACCCATTTCTGTCCAGTGTCATCACTGTGTAATATCATCTAGGAGGGACTCCTTTGTACCTGCTAGTGTGCATCATCCGGAGGAACCTTTAATACTTATATATATATTTTATTATAATATATATATTATATTATATTTATATATTATATATATTATATATATATATGTATTTGTATATATATATATTTGGCCTTAGACAAGGATGTGTGATGTACACCGTGGTTGTTTAATATATTTATAGATGGGGTTGTAAGAGAAGTAAATTGCGAGGGTCATGGCAAGAGGCGTGGAGTTAAAAGATAAAGAATCACACATTTAAAGGTGGGAGTTGTCACAGTTGCTCTTTGCTGATGACACTGTGAGATGAATTTGTAGGGTATGCAAATAGAAGAAAATTAAAAGTGTAAGGTTATGAGGATAACAAAAGATTAGGTGTTGAAAGATTGGTTTCAGATGGGAGGGAGAGAGTATGGAGTTGTGGAGGACAAAGTATACTTTGTCCTTGGAGGGCGATGTATGAGAGTATAGTTTTACCAACGCTCTTATATGGGTGTTGAAGCATGGGTGATGAATGTTGCAGCGAGAGGAAGCCTGGAAAGGCAGTGGAGTCTGGTTATGTCACGAGGGCAATGTGGGTGTGTAATTTATTGCAGAGAATTTCGTAGTTTGGAAGTTAGGAGAGCAGGTGCGGGATTATCAAAACTGTTGTCAGTGGGCTGAGGGAGGGGTTGTTGAGGTGGTTCGGACATGTAGAGTGATTTGGAGCGAAACAGAATGACTTCAAGAGTGTATCAGTCTGTGTGGAAGGAAGGCGGGGATAGGGGTCTCACCTTGGAAAAGGTTGGAGAGACGGGGTAATGGTGGTTTTGTGTGCGAGGGGTTGGACTTCAGCAGGCATGTTGTGAGCGTGTTTGATAGGAGTGAAATGGAGACAATTAGTTTGTAATTATTGTCGTGCTGTTGGAGTGTGAGCAAATTACCATTTTATGAAGGGGATTCAGGGGAGGAAACGGAAGGCCGGGACTTGTAGTCCTGGAGATGGGAAGTACAGTGGCCTGCACTCTGTAGGAGGGGCGTTAATGTGCATTTAAAAAATGTTGTGAAAAGCACCCTTCTGCAAAGACAGTGATGGAGTGAATGTTGGTGAAAGTTTTTCTTTTTTAGGGCCACCCTGCTTGGTGGGAATCGGGCCAGTGTTGTTAATAAGAGTATATATTATTATATTTATATTTTATTATATTATATTTATATATATATATACTTTATATATATTATATTATATATATTATATATATATATTATATATATATATATATATATTATTTATATAAATGGTGGAGGAAATTTTCTCCAGGAGGGGGTTATCAGCCCCCTTCAGCACCTTTCAGCCCTTGTCAGCCCTGAGGGGCCATGCCCTCCTCAGAAGCGGCAAATGTCTTGTTCATGCTACAGCGGGTATATGATAAGCAGATGCTGTATGCGTATGGACGTGGTCGCTTCGACCGACGCTTCTTGAAGTGTTGCAAAGTGTTAGTTTAATCAGAGGACAGTACATCTCTTACTCCTTAGCAGGTACAATTAAGGAAAATCTACTCCCAATTAATACATGGTAAAAATTAGTGGACATTGTTAGTCTATGCTTAAGACATACAAGAATCAAACAATTCTGGCTTTGTTCATCGAGGGAAGTGGCAAGGAGCAAATAGTACTAGGTCAGCTTTTCCTTTGCGTTAGGGGAAGTAACGGCCGTGGGGTGCTGTGGCGTCTTCAGTTATTTTTCACTCTACTGAGAGTGACACTGACGCCAGGATAACAAAACAAGAACACTGATCTGTGACGTTAGTGTGAGCAAAGTATGTCTCATAAACACAATGAACACTTAAGAGAAGTTTGATCAGCTTCTTTAGTGATAAGACATATTGAACAATAAAGACAAATCTTGTGGAACAATAGTGTACCAGTGTGCATCTTCCTAGGACTATGGATGACGTGGTCATCCAAGGACACTTCAGCTTCTATCAAGTCACCGATACCTGTCGAAGGTTGTGAAGAACACCATAGCTCACGTATACAAGAGCCAAGGGAGTTACGAATTTCTTGCAGTATGGAGGAAACTGCGGCCAAGTTCTTGAGTCGCAAGGAGTTTGTAATCAACTATAGTCGGCAGTATGATGCGACTTTTGAGTCCAAACAAGTACGTATTTGCAGCAACAAGTGAATGAAATATGCTGACATAACACCCCTGGGGGATAATTTATAATCTTACTCAATATTATAGCTCTTTACAGCCCGTTGAGAGATGACTTTCGACAGCTTCTCAAGACCTCGTCTGCAGGGGCGCTGTGTATGACGTTGAGTTGTCTTTCTAAGTTAAGTTTTCTCTGTTTTTATACTTAGCTGATAACCCATTTATCATCAATATATATTATTTTATTATTATTTATATATATATATATATATATATATATTATATATATATATATATAGTATATATATATATATATGTGTGTGTGTGTGTGTGTGTGTGTGTGTGGTTGCCGATTACACAGGAACTTGCCATCTTGGCTTAAATAGCACGCGCCATTCTTGCCATATAGGACAAGTTGAAAATTTGTGTATGCAATAATTTCGCCATAATCATTTGAACCTAACGAAAAAAATATATTTCACTGTGTTTGTTTAGTATTAAAGTATTGTATAAAACAAAGCTAAAATAAATTATGTTGGGTTAGGCTTAAAAAAAATTTGTTCTTGTTATATTAGGTTGAGGTTAAGTTTTCTAAGTTTCTTTTGGAGAAAAATTAAAAATTTTTAAATTCAACATTAATGAAAAAAAATTTATCTTTATAATGTATAAGAGAAAATTTTAGAAAGGACTTAATTTTAAATGAGTTCTTGCTAATTGACAGTTTTACATATTCGGCTACGAATTTTTAATATGCGTGCATGTGATTCAGTGTTTTAACGCTACAAGATGGAGGCGCGCGCGGCCATATTGGACTGTGCTCCAATACAGTGACATAAAGAGAACAGTACTGTGTGACAGCTGGTGCCGAGTACACTACATACACTGGTACTTTTTGTCATGATCATTCAGTTAGTGTTGACTCTAGGTAACTCTCAGACTGTATCAGTAATTGTAATGTTGGGAAATACAATGTAGTGATAGTTAAAATTAGAGACAGACGTATGGTATGAGGGAGGCAGAGGAAGTGTGACTGCTATTGGGTGTATATGGAAGTGAAGGCGGAGTATATACTGCCCTCAAAACTGCAACATGGACGACATTTTTAATCTTTTTTATGTTGTTTCTGACGAGGAGGAGGGAAGGGGAGGAGGGAAGGTTAGCGCGGTGGATGAAGTGGTGGTGGGAGTTGAGGGAAGGGGTGCAGGGGTTTTAGAAGGGTTGGCATGGGTGGAGGAAGGGGTGGCTGGGGGATGGCATGTGGGTGTCGTGGGTGGTGGTGGCGGGAGGGCGATGACATGACGGGGGGGGCGTGTAGTGAGGTGGGGGATGGCCGGGGAGGTGGCAGGGGTGGCAGGGGTTGCGGGGTGGCGGCGGGAGGTGGCAGGGATGGCAAGGCTGGCGGCGGGAGGTGGCGGGGTGGCGGGGTGGGGGTGCTGCTTACTTGTTAGTGCTGGTAGAGGGAAGAAGTTGTAGAGGTGGTGGCCAGGGATGGCGTGGGAGGTGACGGGGGTTAAGATACTTGTTAGTGCTGGAAGGGGAAGAAGTTGAGGCAGGGGGGTTGCTGGGGTGGCCAGGGGGTTGGTGGTGGACGGTGGGGGGGTGGTGGAGGGTGGTGGATGGAGGGTGGGGGGAAGGTGAGTGGGGGTGGTGGGGAGGGTGGTGGTGGAGGGTGGGGGAGGTGGTGGAGGGTGGTGGTGGAGGAGAACTTGAGCAGATATAAGAGAGTAAGTTAACATCGATCCTTCACGTAGGGAAGGTTCTGGTACCTTGATGTTGGTAAAGGTCTTGAATCAGGGAAGTGTAGTCAACCTTCCTTGATTCTGATCCAGGGGGAAGTGTAGTCAACCCTCTTTGTTCTTGGATCAGGGAAAGTGTAGTCAACTTCCTTTGTTCTTGATTCCTGGAAGTGTGATCAAACTTCCTGTTCTTGACCCAGGGAAGTGTGGTAACCTTGTTCTTGATCCTGGGAAGTGTGGTCAACCTTCCTTGTTCTTGATCCAGGGAAACTGTGGTCAACCTTCATTGTTCTTGTTCCAGTGGAAATGTAGTCAACCTTCCTTGTTCTTGATTCTGGGATGTGTGGTAACCGTCCTTGTTCTGATTCCTGGGAAGTGTGGTCAAACACTTAACTTGTTCTTGATCCAGGGAGTGTAGTCAACCTCCTTGTTCTTGATCCAGGGAAGTTAGTCAACCTTCCACTTGTTCTTGATTTCGGGAAGTTGTGATTCATCCTTCAGTGTTTCTTGATCCAGGGAAGTTGGTAACCTTACTTGTTCTTGAATCCTGGGAAGTGTGGTCAACCTTCCTTGTTCTTGATCCAGGGAACTGTGGTCACCCTTCTTGTTACTTGATCCAGGGAATGTAGTCATCCTTCCTTGTTCTTGATTCTGGGAAGTGTGGTCAACCTTCCTTGTTCTTGATCTGGGATGTTTGTGGTAACCTTACTTGTTCTTGATCCAGGGAGTGTGGTCAACTTCCTTGTTCTTGATTCCGGAGTGTGATCAATCTTCCTTGTATCTTGATCCAGGGAATGTGGTCAACCTTCTTGTTCTTGATCCAGGGAAGTGTGGTCAATCTTCTTGATTTTGATTCTGGGAAGTGTGGTCAACTGCCTTGTTTTGATCCAGGGAAGTGATGGTCAAACTTTCCTTGTTCGTGATTCAGGGAGTGTGGTCAACCTTCCCTTGTCTGATTCGGGAAGGGTGATCAATTCATTTCCTTGTTCTGGAATCCAGGGAAGTGTGGTCAACTTCCTTAGTTCTTGATCCTGGGAAGTGTGGTCAATCTTCTTGTTCTTGATTTGGGTATGTGTGGTCACCCTTCCTGGTTCTTGATCTAGGGAAGTGTGGTCAACCTCTTGTTCTTGATCCAGGGAAATGTAGTCAACATTCCTTGTCTTGATTCTGGGAAGTGTGGTCAACATTCCTTGTTCTTGATTCCAGGGAAAAGTGTGGTCAACCTTCCTTGTTCTTGATCCAGGGAAGTGTGGTCAAATTTCCTTGTTCTTGACCAGGGAAGTGTGGTTCAAACTTTCCTTGTTCTGGATCTCAGGGAAGGTAGTGGTCAACCTTCCTTGTTCTTGATTCCGGGAGGAAGTGTGGTAAACCTTCCTTGTTCTTGATCTAGGGAAGTGTGGTCAACCTTCCTTGTTCTGGATCAGGGAATATGTAGTCAACCTTCCTTGTTCTTGATTATGGGAAGTGTGGTCAACCTTCCTTGTCTGATCCAGGGAACGTGTGGCAACCCTTCCTTGTTACTTGATCCAGGGAAGTGTAGTCAATACCTTCCTTGTTCTTGATTTTCCGGGAGTGTGGTCAACCTTCCTTGTTCATGATCCTGGGAAAGTGTGGTCAACCTTCCTTGTTCTTGATAAGAAGTGTGGTCAACCACTTCCTTGTTCTTGATTCCGGGAAGTGTGATCAACCTTCCCTTGTTTTTGATCCAGGGAAGTGATGGTCAACCTTTCCTTGTTCTTGATCCAGGAGGTAGTGTGGTCAACATTCCTTGTTCTTGATTCCAGGGAAGTGTAGTCAACCGTCCTTGTTCTGATTCTGGGAAGTGTGGTCAACCTTCCTTGTTATTGATCCTGGGAATTGTGTGATCAACCTCTCCTTTGTGACAGCTTCTTTTGTGATAAATGTGAACATATAAAGACAAATCTTGTGGTACATAGTTACCAGTGTGCGTATTCCTAGACTATGGAAGACGTGGACATCAAGGGACACTTCAGCTTCTATCAAGTCTCCTATTTACTCTGTCGAAGGTGTGAAGTACACCATAGCTCCGCTACAAATGAGCAAGGGTAGGTTACGGAATTTCTTGTGTAAGGGGGGGACTGTGCAGTTCTTGAGTCGCAAGGAGTTTGTAATCAACCTATAGTCGGCAGTTAGGTGCGGACTTTTGAGTCCACACAAGTAAGTTTGTCAGCCATCAGTGAATGAAATATGCTGACATAACACCCCCTAGGGGTAATTTATCGTTTACAAATTATAACTCATTTCAGCCCGTTGAGGAATGACTTCGACAGCTTCTCAAGACCTCGTCTGCAGGGGCGGCTGTGCAGGCGATGAGCTGTCTTTCTAAGTTAAGTTTTCCCTATTCAAACTGTATAAGCTTAGCTGGTAAATCCATTTCTCAACATTTTGGTCGTGCTCGAACCGGATAAAGGCCACACTGTGGTCCAAATATGTTGTACTACAGTGTACAAATAACCTACGAGCCAAGGTCCTTCGAAAAAAGCTGTAAAACTAGTGGTTTACAATATAAATCAGTATAAATGAGTCCCTCCAGACTCAATCACAGGGAATGGGCAGCCAAAAGAAAACGGGCGCTCACCCAGCGTTCACCCAAAGAAAACGGGAGCTGGGTGACTCACGCAACAAGAAAACGGGGGATGGCACCTGGCATCCACTGCTCCAAGCTCGAAGAAGCGCTGACTAAGACAACAATAACCCAAGTGATGTTCGGTTTGTCTGAGTGTATATACACATAGTGTTTATAATGTTTATAAACAGAAATTAAGAGACAAGATTGTGTTAAAGTTTGTTTCTTATAGATCTACCTGTTATATTAAAGGAACTTATATATAAAGTGTAAGCTTTCAAATACATATTAACAGTGACATTTATATATGTGTAAGTAATATTCACGTGTGATTTACAGTTATACAGTGACATTTATAGTGTATAGTGAATGAAGTGTATAACATCGTTATTTACGATTAATCATCGTGGTCAGGCTGACACAGCAAACTCAAGCCATAAACACCAGCCACATGTACTGTGTACCCTTCATGGTCATTGACCCTGAGGTTAAGCTTAGTGGGTCAGTAGTGTCTGACTCGATTATTGCTGACTTAAGCATAACAAAAACTCAGCTGTTTATAGCAGTACAGTGTTTTTTAAACACTCTAAGTGTGGTGCTGGAATTTTCAGTATACCATTAAAATGGCTTGTTTGAAAACTCAGTTTCAGTCTTTACAGACTAAGATTACACAATTAGAAAGTCTAATTTCAGTCTGCATAGGATTAACTCAAGGTACAAACAGATTTTGATGATCTTGAGGTCAAATTTGAATTACGTACACAACGTCTGAAAATAATTAATTCAGACTATACACATTATGAAAAGGAATTTCTTGAATCAGATCCATCTGAGGATGAAATTAAAAATGTTTTGGATACCTTTAGTAATGAACAATTAAGGTGGACAGGAGTACAGGCTATCTGCCGCAAAACTCTGTCACAGAGACCTACTGTAACTAGTGGTCAAACACCTGTTACACCTGTAACAACAACAAGTGTCCCATTACCAAGCTTACCTACCTTGTCATTACCTATTTTCCAAGGCCTTCTCTTTGACCGTAGGTTATCCTGGAAACCTCACATTACCTCTCTGAAGGCAACTTGTCACAGCCGGCTAAACCTTTTTAAAACCCTTGCTCATCTTTCCTGGGGAGCTGATCGTCGAACTTTGCTTCGTCTACATTCAGCCCTCGTTTTATCGAAACTCGATTATGGTGACCAGATTTATTCCGCGGCCTCTCCTGCTACTCTCTCTAGCCTTAACCCTATCCATCACCAAGGATTACGTTTGTGCCTTGGTGCTTTTCGCTCTTCCCCTGTTGAGAGCCTCTATGCAGAAGCGAATGTTCCATCCTTGTCTGATCGCCGTGATGCCCATTGCCTTCGCTACTATGTACGCTCTCACGATCTCCACAATCCTTCCATTTATAGAATGGTCACCGATATTAGTAGACATTCTTTATTCGTTCGCCGCCCCTGTTTGCTCCATCCCTTTTCTCTTTGCCTACATTCACTCTTGTCTTCCCTTCAGTTACCACCTTTATATGTTCATGTAGCATCTCACTTTTCCCTACCCCCCTGGGAAGTTCCAGCTGTTCGGGTCTGTTCTTTCTCACTCCCTTGCTCGAAAGCTCAACTGCCTACGGTGGCTTCCCGCTCTCTTTTTCTTGATCACTCCCCTCCATTCTCATGCCACCGCTGTGTACACAGATGGCTCTAAGTCTTCAGATGGCGTCGGATTCGCAGCAGTGTTTCCGGACAGCATCGTGCGGGGGCATTTACTATCTTCGGCTAGCATTTTTACTGCTGAATTGTATGCCATTCTTGCAGCACTTATTCGTATCACATCTATGCCTGTGTCATCATTTGTGGTAGTCTCAGACTCCCTTAGTGCTCTACAGGCTATACGAAAATTTGATACATCTCACCCCCTAGTTCTCCGTATCCAACTTTGGCTACGCCGTATCTCTACGCAGCATAAAGATATTATTTTTTGTTGGGTCCCTGGTCATGTCGACGTACAGGGCAATGAACAGGCAGACACTGCTGCGCGGTCAGAAGTACATGACCTACCAATTTCCTATAGAGGTGTTCCATTTCTGGACTATTTTGCTGCAATAGCTACCCACCTTCACGCCCGTTGGCAACAATGTTGGTCAACTCTGCTTGGTAACAAACTTCATTCTATTAAACCGAGCATAGGTTACTGGCCGTCTTCTTGTCATCAGTGCCGTGGTTGGGAGACCACTCTCTCCCGTCTTTGCATTGGCCACACTCGTCTTACTCACGGGTATCTCATGGAGAGGCACCCTGTACCTTTCTGTGAGCAGTGTCAGGTTCCAGTATCGATTAGCCACATTCTGTTAGACTGCCCTCTCTATCAACGAGCACGCAGAATTTACCTCCAACGCCGTCTTCTTTCTACTACTCTCTCTTTACCTTCCCTTCTTGCTGATGGACCCTCCTTTAATCCTGACTCTCTCATTGACTTCTTGACAACGACTGACTTACTCCACAAACTCTGATGATGATACCTTACACACTCCCCTCAGCCCTTTCTAGCTCAGTCTCTTGCTGCCCTTTACCCTTTCACCATCCACTGCTCCGCTGTTATCCGTAACCTATTACTCATCCACCTCCCTTTTGTCACCTGATGCCCTCGCTTCCTTCCTGCCTTGCAGCGCTGTATAGCCCTTGTGGCTTAGCGCTTCTTTTTGATTATAATAATAATAATAATAATGTAATCTGTGTTTAAGTTACTTTACTTTGAAAAAAACTTCAAAATTTAACCTTTACTTGGAAGTTATTTGCCACATTGATATAGGTCATAAACGTGCATACTTCTGTTGCTTGCTCATAAACAAAGCAATAACTAGAATGTCAGAAAACTAAATTACAAATGGCTGTAGAAGGTTAACATATTTAATGTTATTTTTAGGTATGTCAGTTTTTTATTTAGTTGATTGTGATAAAGCATATTAAAATTCATTAGTGGTTTTCAATCCATAGTAAATTCACGAACTGACATAGATGAGATTGCTAAGTTCAATTATCTTAAATATCTTGTGAAGGGAGAACCCTATGAACTGATTAAGTCATTTCCGGTGGTTAAAGGCAATTATCAAATAGCCTTACGTGTCTTAGCAGACAATTACCTTGATGCTGACAAGGCAGAGTTAGACATGCAGTCTTAATATCAAGCTTGAAGCCACCCAAACATTGTTTTTCAGACTTACAGGCATTTAGAATCACATTAGACAATAGTCTCAGATCTCTAGGTGCTAAATATGACCTAAGGCAATGTGATTGGTTTATCAGTGGTATTGTACAAGATAAGTTGTCACCACAAACTATTGAACGATTAAACATTATGTTCAATAAACGCTATTTCACTTGTGAAGAAATTAGCAATGGTTTACAAACAATAGTTTCATGCATGCAAGCAACGAGACAAGATGAAAAATACACAAATCTGGTGGATAACAAACCTTCAACTCAGTAAAAAAAGAGTATACCTACTCCCACTAAACCACAGAATGGGAAATCCCATATAGGCATTTATCTCCATCCGTTCGCTCCCGGATGTCTCCCCTTCCCCACGTCTTGACACCTCCCAGAGTAAGGTAAGTTGTGTGACACCTCCCAGGGTAAGGTAACTGGTGGGACACCTCCCAGAGTAAGGTAAGTTGTGTGACACCTCCCAGGGTAAGGTAACTGGTGGGACACCTACCAGAGTAAGGTAAGTGTTGTGACACCTCCCCCGAGTACGGTAAGTGGTGTGACACCCTTCCAGAGTAAGGTAAGTGTGTGAACACTCCTAGAGTAAGGTAAGTGGTGTGGACAACCATCCAGAGTAAGTAATTGATGTGACCACCTCCTTATAGTAAGGTAAGTGTGTGGCACCTTCCAGAGTAAGGTAAGTGATGTGACACCTCCTAGAGTAAGGTAAGTGGTGTGACACCTTCCAGAGTAAGGTAAGTGATGTGACACCTCCTAGAGTAAGGTAAGTGGTGTGGCACCTTCCAGAGTAAGGTAAGTGATGTGACACCTCCTAGAGTAAGGTAAGTGGTGTGGCACCTTCCAGAGTAAGGTAAGTGAATGTTGACACCTCCTAGAGTAATGTAAAGTGGTGGGTTGGGTGGGACACCACCATGAGTAGTAAGTGAAGTACACTCCTAGAGTAAGTAAGTGGTGTGACAACCTTCCAGATAAGGATGTGATGAGACACTCCCTAGAGTAAGGTAAGTGGTGTGGCACCTTCCAGAGTAAGGTAAGTGATGTGACACCTCCTAGAGTAAGGTAAGTGGTGTGACACCTTCCAGAGTAAGGTAAGTGATGTGACACCTCCTAGAGTAGGTAAGGGGTGGTATCACCTCCAGAGTAAGTAAATGGTGTTGACACCTCCTAGAGTAAGGTAAGTGGTGTGACCCCTCCAGAGTAAAGGTAAGTGGTGTTACACCTCCAGAGTAAGATAAGTGGTGTGACACCTCCCGAGATAAGTGTAAGTGGTGTGACACCAATCCTAGAGTAAGGTAAGTGTGTGACACCTCCCAGAGTAAGGTAAGTGGTGTGACACCTCCCAGAGTAAGAAAGTGGTGTGCACACTCCAGATAAGGTAATTGTGTGACACCTCCGTATAGTAAGGAAAGAGGTTGCACCTTCCAGGTAAGGAGATAAGTGTGTGACACACCGTTCATTTTCTTTCTAGTGTTTAACCACTATTCTCATATCTTCTCTTAACTTTACATTGATGAAGTAATGAATGAAACAGTTTTTATGAGGAACAACTTCCTGGGTGTTAACGTCAAATGAAAGAGGAACGTTAATGACATAGGAGAGCTAATACAAATAATGCAAAATGCAGAAATGCCCTCAGATGGATTGAATAGCAATTCCTTCCAATGATATAATGTCCTACTGTATCCAGGCTGTCTTGGTGGGTAATTCCAGGACGGCAGGTTTCTGTGATGTCACCTCCAGTAATTTTCGACTCACTCAGGACCCTGGAAGTCCTCTATCGACTACCTAGAGCCAGCTGGAACAAGACCAATGACCACCCAACAAAGTCACATTGGGGTGCCAACCGCTGGACTTGGGGAAGTGTGGAAGGGAAGTCCCTTAATCATTGAACACCTTCCAGATAATGAAAGAGGGTGGTGAACACTTTCCAGCTATTCCATTCCCTCAGAGGCATTTCTGCACTTTGCATTATTGTATTAGCCTCTCCATATGTCATTAACAGTTCCTCTTCAATTGACGTCACACCCAGGAAGTTGTATCACCACCAGTCCATCACCAGCAAGGGAAGTGTGGAAGGGAGTTCATCTGAGGGGACACAAATGAGCGGTGTCACACCACTTACCTTACTCTGGAAGGTGCCACACCACTTACCTTACTCTAGGAGGTGTCACAATAACACAGAAGACCAGTAGTATAGGCTAGGTAGCCAAAGACTACAAGTCCATCACCAACAACATCAGTACATAACTATCACCACCAGTCCATCACACGTACCTCCTATCCATCACCCTCAGAACCAGTCCACCACTTTCACCAATCCATCACCCTCCCACCATACCATCACTCTCACCCTCCCCTCCAGTTCAATCACTCTCACCCCCACCAGTCCATTACTCTCACCACCAGTCCCAGCACCCTCACCATCATTCCATCACACTCAACACCAGGCAATCACAAACCCTCACCACAGTCAATCACCTTCAGTCCATCAACACTCACCGCCAAACCATCACTTCTCACCCACCAGACCATCAACCTCACCCACCATACCATCACACTCACACGCCAAACCATCACTCCAACACCTCCAGTCCATCGCACTAACCCCCTCCACACTACACATCAATCTCTACATTCCATATCTATGATCACAACATTACCAATCTATCACCGACGTTGTATTTAACATCTAAAAAACTACAATACATATCTTTCACGAAAACACTATACATCTTTTACCAAATCATGTCTTCCTTCTTGATATAGATTAAATACATAAATTATTATTGTTAAAAAGAAGTTTTCACTCACTACAGCCATGAAGAAGTTAACGCCTCTCCAAAACTTATGGTCACAAGTTCGAATCCTGACTTGGCAGCTTACAATTTTCTCAAGGGACTATATAGGACAAGTAAAGGAATGGCTGGTTTCCTGAGAAGCGGCTTCTTTCCTCCTCACAATCTGGACCAAATAGCAATAGTGAGTGTGGTGCCTCATACCTTCCTCGCAAGTTTAAGAAAACTTGTCGCAAGATTTCCTGGTCACATATTTCACTTAAGAGTGAAATTTAGGAAGAGCTTTTCGCTAAGACTCATAAAGCCAATGTGACAATGGATGATGGCTCGATCATCACTGCTGCTGTGAAAATCTTCCATAGCTACCAATATCACATGACAGAAGCTAGACTGCTGAAAGCTGCTGCAGGAGCTGGAGGAGCCCCTTGGGATTGCTAAAGGGCTTCATTCTGTAATCCATCATGGATCCTCAGCCCAGGACCATCCCTTAGACAAACTTCGACGAGCAAAACCAGATGGTGAATGCAAGAAAGCAAAGAAGTCCGTATGGAAAGCAGTGACAGAGATTCATTTGAAGGATTCTCACACCAAGATCTACCATCCCGGGCAAACAATCTCACGAAAAAGTTGATAAACAATACGTTGCACATCTGATAGACCTGGGAATGTCCTGCAAGCTTGGGAAGGACCCATCAATTGCTACATCATACATAAACAAGATCATGAAGACTTAAAATAACCTACTTACATAACTACCATCTGAGCGAGGGTACAAGGGACCCTCAGTGATACAAACACATGTAAATCATATATAGAATAAAACTAGTGTAGCGTGGTTGTAGATGTACACGCACGAAAGCACCGCATACACCCGCACACACACACACACACACACACACCACACTCACGCGCACACACGCACTAACACACACACACACACACACACACACACAAACACACACACACATCACTCACACACATACACACACCAACACACACACCACAACACACACACACACGCACACCCACACACACACACACACACCCACACACACACACACAACCCACACACACACACACACACACACACACACACACACCAGAAAACGTTCACAAATATGCTCACACAGCTAAATAATCGAAAAAATAATAATTAATATGGATGTAATAGGAAATATAAAAGGAAGCCTCAAATTTTTACTAAGTGTCCAGAGCTTGGCGGTCTAACTGGGTGAGTGACGTGTGTCTGGTAGGTAGTGTACGGGTCTTGGCTGTCCAGGAGTGACGTGTGTCTGGTAGGTAGTGTACGGGTCTTGGCTGTCCAGGAGTGACGTGTGTCTGGTAGGTAGTGTACGGGTCTTGGCTGTCCAGGAGTGACGTGTGTCTGGTAGGTAGTGTACGGGTCCTTTCTTGTCCAGGAGTGTATCGTGTGTCTGGTAGGTAGTGTACGGTCTTGGCTGTCCAGAGTGACTGTGTCTGGTAGGTATGACGGGTCTTGGGCTGTCCAGGAGAGACGAGTGTCTGGTAGGTATTAATCGGGTCTTGGCAGTCCCCGGAGTGACGTGTGTCCCTGGTAGGTAGTGTACGGGGTCTTGGCTGTCCCAGGAGTGACCGTGTGGTCTGTAGGAAGTGTACGGGTCTTGGCTGTCCAGTAGGACGTGTGTCTGGTAGGTATTGTTGACGGTTCATGCCGACCAGGAGTGACGTGTGTCTGTTAGGTAGTGTACGGGTCTTGCTGTCCAGTATGACGTGTGTCTGGTAGGTAGTGTACGGGTCTTGGTGAGTGACGTGTGTCTGGTAGGTAGTGTACGGGTCTTGGCTGTCCAGGAGTGACGTGTGTCTGGTAGGTAGTGTACGGGTCTTGGTGAGTGACGTGTGTCTGGTAGGTAGTGTACGGGTCTTGGCTGTCCAGGAGAATGTTATTACTGGGCGCAGATTTCTGTGTCCTCCCCAGTACTAACATCTAACTGTTCTCGTTATTCTCTTGGGTTGTTGTCTTGTGCTACGGTTGTTGTCCTGTCCTTTTGTTGTTCTCTCGTCTTTTAGTTGTCCTAGGTTGTGTATGTTGTTTGGTCCTTTGTGTTGTTGTCTAATCCTTGTGTTGCTGACCTCAGGGAAGTGTGAATGATGAAATCTTTGGTGACAAGGATGGACACCGAAATATGCCTGAGTCAGGCATTCACTAATAAAGTGATAAGAATCCCTTTTCAGAACTTCAAGAATATTAAGAACTTCAAGAACCTCAAGACCTGCAAGAACATCCAAGACATTCCAGAATACCACTACCTTCAAAAAATCAAAAACGAAGGGCGGGTGTCGGCTTGCAGGGCTCACCAGTCCATCCCCCTCACCACCAGTCCATCCTCCCCTCACCACCCAGTCCATCCCCCTCATCCACCAGTCCATCCCCACACCACCAGTCCATCACCTCACCACCACCAGTCCATCCCCCTCACCACCACCATCACCCCTCACCACCAGAACCATCACCCCCTCTACCACCAGTTCATCACCCCCTCACCACCAGTCCATCACCCACACCACCAGTCATCCCCACTCACCACCATCCATCACCCACTACCACCATCCCATCACCCTCACCACCAGTCCATCCTAGCGCTCTCGCCTCCACCACCGAGTTCCATCACCCTCACCACCATTCTACATCACCCTCACCACCAGTCCCATCCCCCTCACACCCCAGTCCATCCCCCTCACACACCATTCCATCACCCTCTACCACCATTCCACACCCACACCACCAGTCCATCCCCCTCACCCACCATCCCATCACCCTCACCACCATTCCATCCCCCTCACCACCAGTCCATCCCCCTCACCACCAGTCCATCCCCCCCTCACCACCAGTCCCATCCCCCTCACCACCAGTCCATCACCCCTCAACCACCAGTCCATCCCCCTCACCACCAGTCCATCCCCCTCCCCACCAGTCCATCCCCTACCACCAGTCCATCCCCTCACCACCATCATCCCCCTCACCACCATCCATTCCCCCTCACCACCAGTCCCATCACACCTCACCACCAGTCCATCACCCTCACCACCAGTCCATCACCCTCACCACCAGTTCCATCCTCCTCCCCACCAGTCATCCTCCTCACCATAAGTCCACCCCCTCACACACCAGTCCATCACCCTCACCACCAAGTCCATCACCCTCACAAACCAGTCCATCCCCCTCACCACCAGTCCATCCTCCTCACCACCAGTCATCCCCCTCACCACCATCCATCACCTCACCACCAGTCCATCACCCTCACCACCATTACCAACACCCTCACCACCACCAGTCCATCCTCCTCACCACCCCAGTCCGTCCATCCTCCTCACTCAACCATCCATCCCACTCACCACCAGTCCACCACTCCTCACCACCAGTCCATCCCCCTCACCACCAGTCCATCACCCCTCACACCACCAGTCCCCATCACCCTCCCACCATGACCATCCCCACCACCACCAGTCCCATCCTCCGTCACCACCAGTCCATCCTCCTCACCACCAGTCCATCCCCCTCACCACCAGTCCATCACCCTCACCACCAGTCCATCACCCTCACCACCAGTCCATCCCCCTCACCACCAGTCCATCCTCCTCACCACCAGTCCATCCCCCTCACCACCAGTCCATCAACCTCACCACCATGTCCCATCACGCCCTCACCACCAGTCCCCCCATCACCCTCACCACCAGTCCATCACCCCACCACCAGTCCATCCTCCTCACCACCAGTCCATCCTCCTCCCACCAGTCCATCCCCCTCACCACCAGTCCATCCACCCTTCACCACCAGTCCATCACCCTCACCACCAGACCAACCCCCTCACCACCGTCCCATCCCCCTCACCATCCAGCCATCCCCCTCACCACCAGTCCATCCCCCTCAACCACCAGTCCATCCTCCTCTCACCACCTGTCCATCCCCCTCCACCCACCAGTCCCATCACCCTCACCACCATCCATCCCCTTCACCACGGACAGTCCATCCCCCTCACCACCAGTCCATCACCCTCACCTACCAGTCCCATCACCCGCACCACCAGTCATCCTCCTCACACCATTTCCATCCTCCCTCTTCACCACCAATCCATCCCCCCCTCACCACCAGCCATCACTCCTCCCACCATCCATCCCCCTCACCACCAGTCCATCCTCCTCACCACTCAGTCCATCCTCCTCACCACCGAGTCTATCCCCCTCCCACCATCCATCCCCTCACCACCAGTCCATCAACCCTCACCACCAGTCCATTCCCCCTCACCACCAGTCCATCCTTCCTCACCACCAGTCCATCCTCCTCACCAACCACACCATCCCCCTCACCACACCAGTCCATCACCCTCACCACCAGTCCATCCCCCCCTCACCACCAGCCATCCTCCTCACCACCCAGTCCATCCTACCTCACCACCAGTCCATCCCCCTCACCCATCAGTCCTTCCCTCACCACCAGTCCATCACCCTCACAACCAGTCCATCACCCTCACCACTCAGTCCATCAACACTCACCACAGTCCATCACCCTCACCACCTTCCACCCCCTCCCCACCAGTCCATCGCCCCTCACCACCATGTCCATCCCCCTCACCACCAGTTCCATCACCCTCACCACCAGTCCCATCACCCTCACCACCATTCCATCCCCCTCACCACCATCCATCACCCACACCACCGTCCATCACCCTCACCACCAGTCCCATCACTGCATCCACCAGATCCAATCACCCCTGCACCACCATACCTTCACCCTCCACCACAGTCTGTCAACCCCCTCACCAAAACCAGTCCATCCCCCTCACCACTCAGTCCATCCCCCCTCACCACCAGTCCATCCCTCACCACCAGTCATCCCCTCCTCACACCAGTCCATTCCCTCAACCACCAGTCCATCCCCTCACCACTAGTCCATCACCCTCACCACATCCAACCCCCCCTCACCCAACCAGTCCATCACCCCTCACCACTCATTCCATCACCCTCACCACCAGTCCTCATCACCCTCTACCACCAGTCCATCACCCTCACCAAGTCTGTAACCCTCACCACCATCCATCCCCCTCCACCCACCAGGTCCATCCCCCTCACCACCATCCATCCCCTCATCATCCAGCATCCTCCCTCACCACAAGTCCTTCCCCTCACCACCAGTCCATCCCATCACCACCAGTCCATCACCCTCACCACCATTTCCATCACCCACCCTCGACACACCAGTCCATCCCCCTCACCACCAGTCCATCACCCCTCACCACCAGTTCCCATCCCCTCACCACCAGTCCATCACCCTCACCACCAGTCCATCACCCTCACCAACAGTCCATCACCCTCACCACTAGTCTGTCACCCCTCACCAACAGTCCATCCCCCTCACCACCAGTCCATCCCCCTCTCCACCAGACCATCCCCTCACCTCCAGTCCATCCTCCCCACCACCAGTCCCATTCCCCTCACCACCATCCATCACCCTTCACCACAGTCCGTCACCCTCACCACCAGTCCTTCGCCCTCACCACCATACCCATCCCCCTCACCACCATCCACCCCGCACACACCAGTCCTCCCCCTCACCACCAGTCCAATCCCCTCACCACCAGTCCATCACCCTCTACCACTATCCGCCATCCTCACCACCGGTCAAATCCGCCCTCCTACCACAGTCCATCCCCCTCACAACCAGTTCCACCCCCTCACCGACCACCAGTCCCTCCACACAACCAGTCCATCAAACCCGCACCACTAGTCCGTCACCTTCACCACCATCCACGACATTCACCACTATCCGTCACCCTAACCACCAGTCCACACCCTCACCACTAGTCCCGTCACACTCACCACCACCAGAACAACACTCTCACCAAAAAATCCTATCACCTCACGCTACCCGTCCATCAACCCTACCACTAGTCCCATCACCCTCACCACCAGCTCCAACATCCTCACCACCAGTTCGTCACCCCTCACCACCTGTCCAACACTCTCACAACCAGTCAGTCACCCTCAACACCATTCCAACACTCTCACCACCAGGTTCCATCAGCTTTCAACCCACCAGTCAATCAACCTCACCAGAAGTCAATCACAATCACACAGCACCACCATGCATCACAATCAATCTCACCACCAATTCATCTTTCACACTTCCATTTCATCTACCCACAACCAACTAGTTCATCACTCACACCACCAATCCATTACCCTCGCCTCCAGTGTGTCAACCCTCATCTTATCAGCCTTCAACCTTTTCCACACAGTCCTCAACTCTCACCAACAGTTCTATCAACACCAACATTCCATCACCCTCACCATAATTTCCAATCACCCTCATCAACCTTTTATCCATCACCCTCATCACCGTTCAATAACCCCACACAACCAGTCCATCACCCTCACCACTAGTCACACCCTCACCACCCAGTTCATCGCCCTCACCACCAGTCCCATCCTCACCACCAGTTCATCACCCACACAACAGTTCGTCACCCTCACCCCAGTCAGTCACCCTCACCACCAGTCAGTCCAACCCTCACCACCAGTCAGTCACCCACCACGTCATCCATCACCCTATCCAAAAGTCCATAACCCCCTCGACCCCCCAGGCCATCATACACTCATCACCATCCACTTTCACACTTCCAGTTCCATCACCCACACCATTAGTTTTCATCCACACTCCTCTCACCACCACTCAACCACCCCTCACCCCCATTCATCACACCCACCACCAGCCCATGACTTTTCACTACAATTCCAAACCCTCATCACAAGTTACATCACCCTCACCTACACTTCGACACCCTCACCACCAGTCCAACCTTACCACCAGTTTCATTACCCTCACCACCAGTACCTTCTCCCTCACGCACCAGTTCACCACCCTCACCACCAGTTTCGTCACCCATACCGCCAGTCCATCACCCTCACCACCAGTCATCAATCCACATCCAGTCCATAACCATCACCCCGTAAGCACAGCACCCATAACACCAGTAAATCACAATCAACCCTCCCACCATCCATCACATTCACCCTCACCACAAGTCCATAAACCCTCACCACCCCAGTACCCATCACAATCACCCTCACCACTAGTTCATCACCGCACCACTAGTTCATCACGCTCAGCACAAATCCTCAACCTCACCACCACTCCACTTTTACCACAAGTCCGTCACCCTCCCCAACAGTACATTACCATCATCACCAATCTATCACCCTCAACCAACATCCACCACCCTCACCACCTGTCCAGCACCATCACCACCAGTTCCTTTCCCCTCACCAACTGTCATCACCCCCCCCCACATGTTCATCACGCCTTTCCCCCACATTTCATTTGGGTAGAGGTGTGGATTGATACCCTCATTCCGCCAGCCAAAAGTCCATCACCACCATTCCTCACACACCAGTATATACTCTTTCACACCACCATCCATCTCTTTCACCACCATCCCATGACCCTCACCACCAGACGTAACCCTCACCACCATTCATCACCCTTAACAGCAGTCAATCCATACACCCTCAAGACCTGTACTGACTCTTCACCACAAGTACTCATCCCTCATCACAAGTACCATCACCCACGCCCCACCACAAGTACATCACCCTCACCACCAGTGGCATCACCCCACACCACAAGTATCATCACCCTCGCCACCAGTCATTCACCATCACCCCCATTCCTTCACCTTTACCACCAGTCCCATCAGTATATCAACCGCACCAACAGTTCCCTTAAACTCTCACCACACCAGTAATCACCCTCACCACCAGTCCATCACCCCTCACCCCAGTCTATCATCCTCACCACCCGTCCATCATTCTCATCACAAGTTCATCAAAATCACCACAAGTCCATCACCACCAGTCGACCCTCACCACTAGTTCATCACCCTCACTACAGCAAGCTCGTCAATCCACCCTCACCACCCGACCATTACCCTCACTACCAGTCCAATCACCCTCTCCACCAGTCTCCAACACTCCTCACCAGCAGTCAGTCACCCACACTACCAATCCCTCACCGTCACGAAAGTCCACACCACTAGTTCATCACTCTCACCACCAGTCACCCACCCTCGCCATCAGTCACCCTCACCCCCAGTCCTTCACCACCACCACCTGTCCATGACCCTCAACACCAGTCTATAACCCTCGCCACTAGTAATCACCCTCACCGACAGTCCCTCCCTCACCACCAGTTCACCACCCTCCACCATCAGTTGGTCACCAAACCGCCATCATCTCCCTCATCACCACTATTCCAACACTCTCAAGACCAGACAGTCGCCCTCACCACCAGTCCACCACTCTCACCACCAGTAGAACACTCTCGCCACGAATCGGTCACCCTCAACAACAAGTCCATCACCTCACCCTCTCCGCCAGTCCTAAACTCTCACCAACAGTCCGTCCACTCTCTACCACAATCCATCACCCTTAACCACCACTCCATCACCCTCATCACCAGTCCATCACCCTCACCCCCAGTCCATCACTCGCACCACCAGTTCATCATCACCCTTACCACCAGTTCCTTCACCCACCACCAGTTCATCACCCTCGCCAAAACCTTCCACCTCAAACCCCAGTCCCATCACCGTCACCACCATTCTACACACCCTCAACCACCATTCATAACCCTAACCACCGTCCAACACCCACACCACCAGTCCCATCACCCCTCACCACCAGTCCCATCACCCTCATCACAAGTCAATCACCCCATCCCTCTCCGCCAGCCTACACACTCACCACCAGTCCCTCGCTCTCAATCCACCAATCCATCCATCCTTATCACCAAATCACCCTCACACCAGTCCAACATACACAATCATCCTCACCACATGTCCAACACCATCACTCTCACCATCAGTCCCATTTTTAAACACTACCATTCCATCACATCCCCACACCACCATTGATTCACACCTTTTCCACCAAATCCTTCACTCTCACCAACAGTCAACAATCCACCCCCACCAGCCACCATCGGATCACCCACACCACCAATCCATCACCCTCACCACCTTTCCTCACCCTCACCAAGAGACCATAACCTACAACCACCCGACCCTCTCCCCACACCAACCAGTTCATCACCTTAACCAATCAGTCTATTATACTCACAACAAATTCTTCACCCACAAACTCCAGTCCATCACCCTCACCACCTGTCCATCCACCCTCCACACACCAATCCTTAAGCCTTACCAACCATTCCACCGCTTTCACATCACCAACAAGTTTAACAATCACCATCACAACCAGGCAATTCACCATCACCCACCAGTTCCATCACCCCTCGCACACCAGTCCCACTCTTCCACCACCAGGTCATCACCCCTCCACCACCATCCGTCACCATCACCAGCAGTTCCTTCTCCTTTTTTTTTTTTTTCTCCTTTATACACCAGTTCCATCACCCTCACCGTTAAGTTCATCAACCCTCACCACCATTCCATCACCATCAACACCGTCATTCACCTTTACCACCATCCAACCAGTGAATCCACTACAACCAGATTCGTTATCCCACAATATACCAGTCCAATCATCATCACTCTCACCACCCTCTATCATCCTCACCACCTAAATTCATACTTCACCCACCAGTCTGTCACCACACTCCTCACCATCATTCCATCACCCTCACCACCAGTCCATAACCCCCTCGCATCCAGTCCATCACCCTACAACCAATCCAACACCGTCATCCACCACCATCATCACTCACCACCAGTCATCACCCTCACACACCAGTCCATCACATCCACCTCACCACCAGTCCATCACCCTCACCTAACCCTGTCCCATCACAATCAACATCACCACCTGTCCAACACAATCACCCAACCCTCACCATCAGTCCAATTTTTCACACTTCAATTCATCACACGACACCACTAGTTCACCTCAAACTAGGCCAGTTCTCACCCTCTTCACATCACCAATCCATCCACCCTCACTACCAGTCCATAATCCTCACCTTCGGCCATCATCAGGTCCTCCACCTTCACCACAAGTTCATCATCATCACCACCAGTCCCTCCACCCTCACAAACAGTCCATAAACCGACCGCAGTCCCATCACACCATCACCAACAAGTTCATCACCATCCACCAACCAGTCCATCCCCATCAAAACCAGTGTTTCAACCTTTTCCCCCAGTCCTTTCATCTCAAAAGAGTCCATCAACCCTCAACACCAGCAGATCACACCCTCACCACCAGCAGAATCACCCTCACCACCATCAGAGTCACCTACACCAACAGTCCATCACCTCGCCACCAGTCAGTCACCCTCACCACCAGCATCAACTCTCACCACCAGTAAATCCCGTCACCACCATCTATCACACCATCACCTCACCACCATTCCTACACCCTCCCCACCAGTCCATCAACCATCGCCACCAGTTCCATGACCCCTCACCACCAGACCATCACCCTCACCCACCAGCCCAATCACCCTCCCCATCAAGCCATCATCCACTACTCCAGACCAACACCCTCCTCACCACCAGTTCCATCACCATCACCCTCACACACAATTCCATCACCACACCCCCCCACAATCCCATCACCCTCTCTCACCCAGTCCATCACCCTCGCTACCAGTCCATCAACCTCACCACCAGTTCGTCACACTCACCACGAGTCCATGACCCTCACCACCAGTTCATCACTCTCACCAACAGGTCATCACCCTCACCACCAGTCCATCTTCCTCACCACTAGTTCATCAAACCCTCACCACCCAGTCACCACCCCTTCACCACCATTCACTCCCACTACCACTTCTTCACCCTCACCACAAGTTCGTCAACCTCACCACCAGTCCATCAACCTCACCACCATTCCATCACCCTCATCACCATTCCATCAACTCACCAACACACATCACCCTCACTTCCCAGTCCGTCACTCCTCACCATCGGTTTCATTCATACCCTCACCATCAGGCCTCATCACCTTCACACCAACTCATCCCCTCACCACCAGTCCACCCCCCACTACCAGTTCTTCACCCTCACCACCAGTTCGTCACAATCACCACCAGTCCATCACCCTCACCACCATTCCATCACCCTCACCAACAGCACATCACCCTCACCACCAGTTCGTCACAATCACTTCCAGACCAACACCCTCACCACTAGTAATTCACTCTCTTTGCTAGTTCTTCACTCTCACCACCAGTCCATCACTCTTACCACGAATAAATCAAACTCATCACCAGTCCATCACTTTCACAAAGAGTCCATCACCCTCACAACCAGTCCATCACCCTCACAGAGAGTCCAACAATCTCACAACCAGTCCATCACCCTCACAATAAGTTCATCACCCTCACCACCAGTTTATCACCCTCACCACAAGTCCATCACCACCACCACCGGTCCACGCTCCCCACCAGTTCATCACCCTCACCACCAGTTCGTCACCCTCACCTAAAGTCCATTACCCTCACCACCAGTCCAACACTCTCACCAGCAGTCAGTTAACCTCTCCACCAGTCCATCTCTCTCACCAACAGTCCATCACCCTCACCCGATGTCCATCACACTCAGCACCAGTTCATCACCATCACCAGTGTATCACCCTCACCACCACGTCATCACCAACACCACCAGTTTATCACCCTCACCAAGAGTCCATCACCATCACCTTCTCCACCAGTCCATCACCCTCCCCACCAGTCCATCACCCTCACCAACAGTCCAACACTATCACCACCAGTCCGTCACAAACAGTACCAGGCGAACACCCTCACCACCAGTCCATCACCCTCACCACGATTCGGTCACCCTCACCACCGATCCACCACCCACACCACCAGTACATGACCCTCACCACCAGTCAACCATCACCACCTGTGCATCACCTTCACCACCAGTCCAACACCCTCACCATCCTTCTATCACCCTCACGACCAGTCCTTCACTCTTACGACCAGTCCATCACTCTCACCACCAATCCATCACCCTCTCCACCAGCCCATCACCCTCACCACAAGTCCATTAATCTCACCACAAGTCCATCACCCTCATCTACAATCCATCACCCTCACCAACAGTCCGACACCCTCACCAACAGTCCGACACCCTCACCACCACTCCATCACCCTCACCTCCAGTCCAACACTCTCACCACAAGTCCATCACCCTTGTCGCCAGTCCGTCACACTTACCAGCAGTGCATAACCATCACCACCAGTCGAACACTTTCACAAGTCCATCATCCTTGCCACCCATCCGTCACCCTCACCACCACTGCATCACTCTAACATCTAGTCCATCACCCTCGCACCAGTGAGTCACCCTCACCACCAGTCCTTCACCTTTATCTCCAGTCCTTCACTCTCGCCAATAGTCCATCAACCTTATTACCAGTCCTTCTCCCTCTCCACCAGTTCATCACCCTCACCATCAGTTCATCACCCTCACCACCGGTCCATCACCCTCACCACCAGTTCATCACCCTCACCACCAGTTCATCACCCTCACCACCATTCATCACCCTCACCACCGGTCCATCACCCCCACCATCAGTTCATCACCTCACCATCAGTTCATCACCCTCACCACCGGTCCATCACCCTCACCACCAGTTCATCACCCTCACCACCAGTTCATCACCCTCACCACCGGTCCATCACCCTCACCACCAGTTCATCACCCTCACCACCAGTTCATCACCCTCACCACCAGTTCATCACCCTCACCACCGGTCCATCACCCTCACCATCAGTTCATCACCCTCACCATCAGTTCATCACCCTCACCACCGGTCCATCACCCTCACCACCAGTTCATCACCCTCACCACCAGTTAATCACCCCTACCAACAGTAAATCATACCCACCACCAATCCATCACCATCACCATCACCTTCACAACCAGTCCATCCCCATCAGCATCACCACCGGTCCATCACCCTCACCATCAGTTCATCACCCTCACCATCAGTTCATCACCCTCACCACCAGTCCATCACCCTCACCACCAGTCCATCACCCTCACCACCAGTCTCACCTAAACCCCCAGTCCATCACACACACCCCCAGTTTATCACCCCCACCCCAGTTCATCACCCTCACCCCCTTCATCACCCCCACCACAGTTTTATCCCCC
>NC_069423.1:51914602-51935917 GCF_026875155.1 Cherax quadricarinatus | reverse complement strand
CACAAATAACAACACCACACACAACACACACAACACCAACACACCACACAACACACCCCACACACCACACCCCCAACACAAAAAACACAAACCCCCCACCCACACAACAAACACAACACACACACACACACAACAACCCCCCCACACACACACCACACACACAACCCACCACCAACACCCACACACACCCACCCACACCACCCCACACACCAACACACCCAACACACCCCAAACACCCACACCACCCACCACCCCCCCCGACCCCCCCCCCACACACCCACACACACCCACACACACCCACCCACACACACCCACACCCACCCACACACACCCACACACCCCACACACACCCACACACACCCACACACCCACCCACACCCACACACACCACCCACACACCCACCCACCCACACCCACCCACACACACCACCCACCACCCCCACACACACACCACACACACCCACACACACCACCCCACACACACCCCAACACATCCACACACACCCCCCCCACACACCCACACACCACACCACCCACACACACCCACACACACCCACACACACCCCCCACAAAACCCACCCACACACCCACCCACACACCCCCCCACACACCCCCCCACAACACCCACACCCCCCACCCCCCCCCCACACACACACGCAACACACAAACACCCCACAATACACACACACAACACACACCACACACACACACAATTGCCAGACTCACACATACACTCCCCCCCTTCCCCACCGACTCTCACTTCTCACCTGTTTCCCTCCCCTCCCTCTTTCACCCTCCCCCTCCCCACTCTCCTCCCTCCCATCACCCACTTACCCACTTGCTTCACTCTCCTTCTCACTCCCTCCCCCTACTCTCCCCATATAGCCACAGTTCCTCCTCTACCCCCCCCCCCCACACTCTGACATATACAATACTAACCTAACATACAGAATTACATAGGTTTCCCACTCTGAGGCAAACAGGATAAAAAAAAATGGGTTGCCCGAGAGCAACAAGAAAACCCAAGGGAAGGAGGAGGGAACTGCAAAGGAAAGATTGGGCAGCAGAGCTCACAAAAAGGGAACAAGAATGGGAAAAGAAACTAGAAGAACTTAGGGATGAGATGGAAAGAGGATAACATGGAAAAGCAGGAAGTGGAGGGTGAAAGTCAAAGCAGCAGAGGCCAGGATACAGAGCTTAAAGAGGAACTGGAAAATCTGAAACAGCCTAAAGAAATAAAAACATTTTGGGATTGACAACAGAGACCGCTACCTCAGCCACAAATAAGGGGACTGTAGGGACAGAAGGAGCAAAACTGCATGTAAAGCTCTATCAGTGGAGACTGTAGTAAATGAAAGAGCTAAGCTATATGTGGAGGCCCTAAAAGACCACAAAAGAGCCCCGGGAAAGCCGAGAAGGAAAAAGACAGGCCACTGAGCCCATGTACAGTAGCTAGTTTAAACTGAAGAAAGGAAAGCTGCAATGGAGGAAATAAAATTGAATGAGGGGGTACACAGGGATATGCAGTGGGAGAATGAAAGGGTGAGGTCAGTCCTTTGGGTATGGGCTACAGGAAGTTGAAGGGGAAACATATGAAGCAAGAAAACAAGGGGAAAAAAAAGCAATTGAAAGCATCATGAAAGTAATCGGAGAAGACGACATGACCCCACCTGGAAAATTTTCGGAGAATAGGGGGTTTGTAAAAAAAGAACCCGCCAGTGGAAAGGACCTTCAAGGCAGAATCGACTCGGACAGGATACTGATGGGAGAAAGCAACGATAACGGACATGCCGACAACAGGAAGGTGTATCTCGACCGCGCGAACACAAGACAAAGGCGTAAACTGAGAGAGCGGATGATCAAAGGCGAAAGGAGGAAAGAGAGGGGATGTAGAAGACAGACAGGAATCCATACACAGGAAGAAGATCATAATACAACCTCCCTCACAGCTTCCCTATAGAAGGCCTCCCACCAGTCAACCCACAGTCAGCAACACTCTAAACCAAAACACCCATGTCATAAATCCAATGCCACCCACCCACTACATTACAAACTCCAACCCCCACAGCAACCACCCATAGTTCCCTTTATCAGGTTTCTCCCACCCCCCTTTCCCAACCCCAAAACACCTACCAGACCACAGTCTTAGAAAAGAAGTTTGAAGGTATGGTATACAATGCAGATGGAATAATAAATAAGTTCGAGGAGTGGCATGAAAGAATCAAGGAGACATCCGCAACATAATAGCACTCACATGAACAAACTCACAGAATAATACAATTCCACTTTCCACCCGGATATCAAATCCTCCGATGAAAGACAGAGGGAGGAGAGGGGGAGGAGGAGTTTGCACTGCTCATTAAAAGCCTGGGGGTTTTGAGAAATGGAAGGAAATGCTTGGACAACGGGTGAAGGGACTACTTAGTAGGAACAATCCAGTCTGAGGGACATAAGGGATAATGCTGTAATGTACAACCCACCACATAAATGCAGGAGACCAAGAGAAGAATACGATGAGAGCAACAGAGCCATGGTCGACACACAACCGAGGTGGCCAGGAGAGCACAATTGGGGGGAGCAAAGTACTAGTAATTGGTGATTCAAACACAAGAGATTTGACTGGGAAAACCTGGAGCCCCATGGGGTTCCCACACATGGAGAGCCAAGATGATGGCTTATACTGGGAAAACCTCATGCATCAACATGTAGAGACACTACCAGAGAGAGAGAGAGATGAACCAGCAAGACTGGACCTTGTAGTCACCTTGATAGTTCCAGACCTCGGAGGAATATCTTGTATGAAAGGCCCCCTGGGAGCAAGTGATCATGTGGGTTCTTGCGTTCGAACTACATAGTTGAGCGTCCAAGTGGAGAGAGTATCAGGATAGGGTGGGAAAAACCAACTACAAAGGGGGAACTACTCGGCATGAGGAACTTCCTTCCAAACATTCAGGGGAAAGGGGGAATGACAAAAACCAGTACAAGAATATGAATATTGGCAACAAAAGCAAGGAGGCAGAGGAGGGTTTTTTCCCAAGGAACAAAAAATAAGGGAAGAAAGAGCGAGCCCTTGGTTCACCCAAGGTGTAGGGGGGCAAAAAATAGGTGACAGAGAATGGAAAAGGTACAGAAGACAGGAAAAACAGGGAAAAAAAAGAGATTAGCCGAAGAGCGAAATGAATATGCCAGATAAGAAGGGAGGCTCAGAGACAATAGAAAAGACATAGCATGAATAAAATGACCCGAAGCTGTTGTAAGGGCCCCCAGGAGGAAAACAGCATCAAGGACCGGTAATCAGACTGGGAAGGGGGATGGGGAATTTCACAAGAAACGACCCGGGGGTTTCGGGGCTCAACACGAGATTTTAAAGAAGTATTTTCAGGGGAAACCAGTAGGACTCCGGAAATAGAACAGGGGGGGGACACAGAATGGGATGAGGTACAAAAACCGGGGGGGGGGGGGTTGGGGGGGGGGGGGGGGGGGGGTTTTTGGGGGGGGGGGGGGGGGGGGGGGGGGGCCCAAGGGGGAAGGAAGAAGCTGCTATGCAAAACTTGACACCTCAAAGGGGGGGGGACCAGAAAAACATTTTCCCCAGGGTCCTTAAAGGGGAGCAGAGATTTTGTGTGTGCCATTAACAAAGATCTTCAACAACATTTAAAACTGGGAAAACCCCCTGAGGTGGGGGAAGATGGCAAATTACCCCCAATTTTTAAAAAGGGAGACGACAAGAGGCACTAAATACAGACCTGACACTAACGTTATAGTATAAGGTCATGGAGAAGATCATCAGAGGAAGTGGGGGAGCCCGGGAAAAGAAACAAGTGTAAATGAAACCAGATGGTTTCAGGAAGGAAAATCCTGTGTCACAAACCTACTAGAGTTTTATGACAAGGGACGAATGAACAAGAAGAGAGGGGGGCTGACTGCATTTTTTTTGGCTGCAAAAGGCCTTCGCACATTTCCCTCACAAGGGTTATAAAAAAAGCTAGAAGACAGGCACACATAACAAAAGGCACTGCAATGGATCAGGAATACCTTCTGGGGGGGCAAAAACGAGTCATGGTAAGGCGAGGTGTCAGAGGGGGTTTTTGACAAGCGGGGTTCCACAGGGGTCTCCCAGGGCCTGTCTGTTCTTTATATGTAACGACTAACGGAAGGGTGACTCAGAAGTGTCCCTTTTTTTGGATGATTGAATTAAGAGAAGAATCAAAACGGATGAGGATCAGGCAGGACTACAAAGAGCCCCGGACAGGTACAAGCCCCGGTCCCCGAAAAAGGTCCTTGAGTTTAAAAACCCCGCCAAATGCAAAGTCATGAAGATTGGGGAAGGGGAAAGAAAACCCCAGACACAATATATTAGATGGCCAAAGACTGCAACTCACTCAAGGAAAAAGATCTGGGGGTGAGTATAACACCGAGCATAGATCTCCTGAGGCGCACTATAAATCAGATAACTGCTGCAGCATACGGGCGCCTGGCAATCCTACGGATAGCGTTTCCGATACCAATAAGGAGTCGTTCATACACTGTATCCCATTTACGTCAGGCCCCATACTGAGTTTGCAGCACCAGTTTGGAATCCACACCTAGTCAAGCATGTCAAGAAATAGAGAAAGTGCAAAGGTTTGCAACAAGACTAGTCCCCGACTACGGGGATTGTCGTACGAAGAAAAGGTTGAGGGAAATCGGCCTTACACCACTTGAGGCCAGGAGGGTCCGGTAGACATGATAAAACGACATATAAAATACAGCGCAAATAGACACGGGTGGACAAAGACAGGATTTCCAAGTTGGAGGACACATACCCAAGAGGTCACAATTGAAGTTGAAGACCAGAAGAATCAAAGGGATGTAGAAAGGATTTCTTCATCATAGAGTAGTCAAGTTCGTGGAATAGTCTAGAAAGTGAAGTAGTGGAGGCGGGAACCATACATAGTTTTAAAGGCGATGTAGGATAAAGCTCATGGAGCAGGGAGAGAGAGGACCTAGTAGCAATCAGTGAAGAGCGGGGCCGAGAGCTATGAAATTCGAGAGCCCCTGCAACCACAAAAGGTGAGTACAAATAGGTGAGTACACAACACACACACCACACACACATACTCTCCCCCCTCAACCACCGACATCGCACTACTTCCCAGAGCCCTCCCATCCCTCGCTCACCCTCCCCTACCACCGTTCACCCCCATACCCTCCCCACCCCCCCCACCAGCTCTCCCACAAGCCACAGTATTCCTCCACTCCTTCCCCCCCACACTCCTGACCACACACTACAACCTAACATACAGAACTACTAGGTTTCCCACTCTGAGGCAATCAGGATAAAACAAAAAATGGGTTTGCAGAGAGAACAAGAAAAAACCACGGGACAGGAGAGGAAAATGCAAAGGAAGATTGGGCAGCAGAGCCTCAATAAAAAGGGATCCATGAAAGGGAAAAGAAACTAGAAGAACATAGCATGAGAATGGAAGAGAGATAGATATGGAAAGCAGAAGTGGGAGGTGCATGTCAAGTCAGCAGAAGCTAGGATACAGAGTTAGAAGAGGAATTGAAAAAATCTGAAACAGCCTAAAGAACAAAAGAACATTTGGGATTGACAACAGAGACTGCTACCTCATCACAAAATAAGGACTGTAGGGAAAGAAGGGGCACACTGCGATGGAGATGCTCTATCAGAGGAGACCTGTAGCAAATGAAAGGAGCTAAGCTTTATGTGGAGTGCCCTAACAGACACCAACAGAGTCCCAAGGAAAGCCGCAAGGGAAAATGACAGGCCACTGAGCCCAAGAAACATTAGCCAGTGAAACCAGCTGAAAGGAAAGCTGCAGTGGAGGAAACCAAATTAAATGAGGGTGGATCACAGGGATATTCAGTGGAGAATGAAAGGGTGAGGTCAGTCTATGTTATGGGCTCCAGGAAGTTCGAAGGGAAACATATGAAGCAAGACAACAAGGGAAAAAAAAGCAATTGAAAGCATCATGAACGCAATAGGAGAAGACGGATTGACCCAGCTGGAAAATTTTCGGAGAATAGGGGGGTTGTAAAAAAAAGAACCCGGCCAGTGAGAGTGACCTCAAGGCCAGAAGCGCTCGGACCAGATCCTGCAGAGATAGCACGATTTAAGGACATGACGGCTTACAGGAGGGTGTATCTCGACCGCCGACAGAACACACGAAGAAGGACGAAACTGAGAGAGATGGTACAAAGGCGAACGGAGGAAGAGAGGGGGATGGAGAAGACAGACAGAAATCCCAGACCCCGGAAGAAGAACAAAATACAAAGCCCTCCCTCACAACTTTCTAATAGAAGCCCTCCCAACCAGGTCAACCCCAGTGCAACCCAACCTTCTAAATCAAAACACCCAAGCCACATCCAAGGCCCCCACCCACTACATTACAAACTGTCACCCTCACAGCAACAACCCATAGTTCCTTACCAGGTCTCCCATCTTTCCCCTTCCCCACCCCCAATTAACTTCCCATAACCACAGTCGTTTAGAAAGAAGTTGAATTGTGGAATACAAATCAGATGGAAATAACAAACAAGTTATAGGAGTGCAACGAAAGAATCAAGAGACATCCCCAACATATAGCACTCACAGAAACAAACTCACACAGAATAATAACGATTAATCTTTCTCATCCGGATAAAATCAAATCGTCAGGAAAGACAAGAGGGAGGAGAGGGGGAGGAGGAGTTGTCACTGCTCATTAACAACGCAGTGGGGTTTTGAGAAATTGGAAGGAAAGGATGGCATGGGCGAAGGGACTACTTAGTAGAACAATCCATCTGAGGGACATAAGGTGATAATTGCAGTAATGTACAACCACACAGAACTGCAAGGAGGCCAAGAGATAGAATAACGATGAGAGCACAGAGCACTGATCAACACACTATCCGAGGTGGCCAGGATAGTCAAGCACACATGGGGGGACAAAGTTACTAGTTTGGGTGAATTTCAATCACAAGGAGATTGACTGGGAAAACCTGGAGAACCATGGGGCCCGAACCATGGAGAGCCAAGATGATCGATGTGTGGTAACTGAGACCTCATGCATCACCATGTTAGAGACACTACCAGAGAGAGAGGAGAGGATGAAACCACAAGGTTTGACCTTGTATTCACCATGAGTATATTCGACTGGGGGGGGGGGGGGGGGGGGGTGGGGGGGGGGGGGGGGGGGGGGGGGGGGGGGGGGGGGGGGGGCGGGGGGGGAGGGGACATGTATGAAAGGCCCCCCTGGGAGCTAGGATCATGTGTTCTGTGCTTCGACTACATAGTTGAGTTTTTCCAAGTGGAGAGAGTAGCAGGAATAGCTGGAAAAACCCAAACACAAAAGGGGGAACTACTCAGGCATGAGGAACTTCCTTCAGACATTCAGTGGGAGAGGGAACTGACAGGAAAACAACAATAAATGATGGACTATGTAGGCAACAAAATGCAAGGGGCCAGAGGAGAGGTTGATCCCAAGGGAAACAGAAATATAGGGAAAACATAACGAAGTCCTTGGTTTCACACCCAAGGTGTAGGAGTCAAAAACAGGTGTACTAGAGACTGGAAAAAGTCACAGAAGACGAGAATCAGGAAAGATAGAAGAATATCAGAGCCGTGAAGAGCCAGAAACGAATAGGCCACAGATAAAAGGGAGGCTCAGAGACAATATGAAAATGGACATAGCGCAAAAGTAAAGACTGACCCCGAAGCTGTTGTACTGCCACTCAGGAGGAAAACAACAGTCAAGACAGTAATCATACTGAGACAGGGTGGACGGGGAATTCACAATAAACGACCGAGAGGAATGTCAGGAGCTCAACACAAGATTAAAGAGGTATTTACAGTGGAAACCAGTAGGACCTTCCAAGAAATTCCAACAGGGGGGGGCACACCAGCAAGTGCTGGATGAGGTACTATAACCAAGGAGGAGGGAAGAAGCAGCTTTGCGAATCTTGACACCTCAAAGGCGGTGGACTGACAACTCTCTCCATGGGCCTTAAAGAGGGAGCAAGATAATGTGTGAGTCCATTAACAAATATCTTCAACACATCCTATGAAACTGCAACTCCCCTGCGTATGGAAAATGGCTAATGTAGTCCCAATCTGTAAAAAAGGAGACAGAACATAGGCACTAAACTACAGACCGTATCACTAAACCGATGTATAGTAAGCAAGTCCATGGAGAAGATCATCAGGAGGAGAGTGGTGGGCACCTGGTAAAAGAAACACGTGTATAATTGAAACCTGCACGGTTTATGCAGGGAAGGAACAATCCTGTGTCAACAAACCAACTATAGTTCTTAGACAGGGGACAGAAGTAAGACAAGAAGAGAGGGGTTGGATCGACTGCGTATTTTTGGACTGCAAGAAGGCTTTCGACACAGTTCCACACCCGAGGTTACTGCAAAAGCTAGAGGACCAGGCACACATAACAGGAAAGGCACTGCAATGGATCAGAGAATATCTGACAGGGAGGCAACAACGAGTCATGGTACGCGACGAGGTGTCAGAGTGGGCACCTGTGACAAGCGGGGTTCCACAGGGGTCAGTCCTAGGACCTGTGCTGTTCTTGGTATACGTGAACGACATAACGGAAGGGATAGACTCAGAGTGTCCTTGTTTGCAGACGATGTGAAGTTAATGAGAAGAATCGAATCGGACGAGGATCAGGCAGGACTACAAAGAGATCTGGACAGGCTACAAGCCTGGTCCAGCAACTGGCTCCTTGAATTTAACCCTGCCAAATGCAAAGTCATGAAGATTGGGGAAGGGCAAAGAAGACCGCAGACTGCAAACCTCACTCAAGGAAAAAGATCTGGGGGTGAGTATAACACCGAGCATATCTCCTGAGGCGCACATCAATCAGATAACTGCTGCAGCATACGGGCGCCTGGCAAACCTACGGATAGCGTTCCGATACCTCAGTAAGGATTCGTTTAAGACTCTGTACACCATCTACGTCAGGCCCATACTGGAGTATGCAGCACCAGTTTGGAATCCACACCTAGTCAAGCACGTCAAGAAATTAGAGAAAGTGCAAAGGTTTGCAACAAGACTAGTCCCAGAGCTACGGGATTGTCCTATGAAGAAAGGTTGAGGGAAATCGGCCTGACGACACTGGAGGCCAGGAGGGTCAGGGGAGACATGATAACGACATATAAAATACTGCGCGGAATAGACGAGAGTGGACAAAGACGGGATGTTCCAGAGATGGACACAGACACAAGAGGTCACAATTGGAAGTTGAAGACTCAGATGAATCAAAGGGATGTTAGGAAGTATTTCCTCAGTCATAGAGTAGTCAGGCCATGGAATAGCCTAGAAAGTGATGTGGTGGAGGCAGGAACCATACATAGTTTTAAGGCGAGGTATGATGGAGCTCATGGGGCAGGGAGAGAGAGGACCTAGTAGCAATCAGCGAAGAGGCGGGGCCAGGAGCTGTGACTCGACCCCTGCAACCACAAATAGGTGAGTACAAATAGGTGAGTACACACACACATACACACACACACACACACACACACACACATACACACACACACACACACACACGGATACATACATTATGCATTTGTGAATCTTCGTGTATCATGAAGAAACATGAGACGAATAACAAGAAAAATGATAAGTGATAACAATTAATTACAGTTTCCACGTATGGAACTTTAAGGTTTGCTCAAGGACACTAATTTACGTACCAGAAAACGTTCACAAATATGCTCACACAGCTAAATAATCGAGAAAATAATAATTAATATGGATGTAATAGGAAATATAAAAGGGAGCCTCAAATTTTTACTAAGTGTCCAGAGCTTGGCGGTCTAACTGGGTGAGTGACGTGTGTCTGGTAGGTAGTGTACGGGTCTTGGCTGTCCAGGAGAATGTTATTACTGGGCGCAGATTTCTGTGTCCTCCCCAGTAATAACATCTAACTGTTCTCGTTATTCTCTTGGGTTGTTGTCTTGTGCTACGGTTGTTGTCCTGTCCTTTTGTTGTTCTCTCGTCTTTTAGTTGTCCTTGTGTTGTGTTGTTGTCTGGTCTTTGTGTTGTTGTCTAATCCTTGTGTTGCTGACCTCAGGGAAGTGGTGAATGATGAATATCTGGGGGGACAAGGATGGACACCTGAAGACATGGACCTGAGTGAGGCATTCACTACTAAATGATCCCTTTCAGAACTTCAAGAATATCAAGAACTTCAAGAACATGAAGACCTGCAAGAACATCAAGACATTCAAGAATACCATGACATTCAAAAACTTCAAAAACATCGCCTTCACCACCAATCCATTCCCCTCACCACCAGTCCATCACCCTCACCACCAGTCCATCCCCCTCACCACCAGTCCATCCCCCTCACCACCAGTCCATCACCCTCACCACCAGTCCATCACCCTCACCACCAGTCCATCCCCCTCACCACCAGTCCATCCCCCTCACCACCAGTCCATCACCCTCACCACTAGTCCGTCACCCTCACCACCAGTCCATCCCCTTCACCACCAGTCCATCCCCCTCACGACCAGTCCATCACCCTCACCACCAGACCAAAACTCTCACCAAAAGTCCATCACCCTCCCTACCCGTCCGTCAACCACACCACCAGTCCATGACACTCACCACGAGTCGGCCGTCACCACCTGTTAACACAGCCACCACCAGTCCAACACCCTCACCACCTGTCCATCACCCTCACCACCAATCCGTCACACTCACTACCAGGCTAACACCTCTCACCACCAGTAATTCACCCTCCCAGTCAGTCCTTCACTCTCACCACCAATCCATCACTCTCATCACCAATACATGGCCCTCACCACCAGTCCATCACCCTCACTGCGAGTCCATCACCGTTATCTCCAATGCAACACTCTTATCACCAGTTCATCACCCTCACCACCAGTCAGTCACCCTTACCACCACTCCATCACGATCACCACCATTCCATCACTCTCACCACCAGTACATCAGCATCACCACCAGTCAATCATCCTCACCACAAGTCCATCACAATCACACTCACCACCAGTCCATCACAATCACTCTCACCACCAGTCCATCTTTCACACTTCCAATTCATCACCCACACCACTAGTTCATCACTCTCACCACCAATCCATTACCCTCGCCTCCAGTGTGTCACCCTCATCTTTTCATCCTTCACCTTTTCCACCAGTCCTTCACTCTCACCAACAGTCTATCAACCTCACCACCAGTCCATTACCCTCACCAAAATTCCATCACCCTCATCACCTTTCCATCACCCTCATCACCAGTCCATAACCCTCACAACCAGTCCATCACCCTCACCACTAGTCCACCCACACCTCCAGTTCATAGCCCTCACCACCAGTCCATCCTCACCACCAGTTCATCACCCTCACAACAGTTCGTCACCCTCACCACCAGTCAGTCACCCTCACCACCAGTCATCACCTCCCACCAGTCAGTCACCCTCACCACCAGTCAGTCACCCTCACCACCAGTCAGTCACCCTCAGGATCAATCCATCACCCTCACCAAAAGTCCATAACCCTCAACCCCAGGCCATCACCCTCACCACCAGACAGTAACCCTCACCACCAGTTCATCACCCTAACAACAGTCAATCATCCACCCTCACGACCAGTACATGACCCTCACCACAAGTACATCACCCTCATCACAAGTACATCACCCTCACCACAAGTACATCACCCTCACGACCAGTACATGACCCTCACCACAAGTACATCACCCATCACACAAGTACACATCACCCTCATCACAAGTACATCACCCTCACCACAAGTACATCACCCTCACGACCAGTACATGACCCTCACCACAAGTACATCACCCTCATCACAAGTACATCACCCTCACCACAAGTACATCACCCTCACGACCAGTACATGACCCTCACCACAACTACATCACCCTCATCACAAGTACATCACCCTCACCACAAGTACATCACCCTCACGACCAGTACATGACCCTCACCACAAGTACATCACCCTCATCACAAGTACATCACCCTCACGACCAGTACATGACCCTCACCACAAGTACATCACCCTCACCACAAGTACATCACCCTCACGACCAGTACATGACCCTCACCACAAGTACATCACCCTCACCACAAGTACATCACCCTCACCACCAGTACATGACCCTCACCACAAGTACATCACCCTCACCACAAGTACATCACCCTCATCACAAGTACATCACCCTCATCACAAGTACATCACCCTCACCACAAGTACATCACCCTCACGACCAGTACATGACCCTCACCACAAGTACATCACCCTCACGACCAGTACATGACCCTCACCACAAGTACATCACCCTCACCACAAGACATCACCCTCATCACAAGTACATCACCCTCATCACAAGTTTCATCACCCTCACCACAAGTACATCACCCTCACGACCAGTACATGACCCTCACCACAAGTACATCACCCTCACGACCAGTACATGACCCTCACCACAAGTACATCACCCTCATCACAAGTACATCACCCTCACCACAAGTACATCACCCTCACGACCAGTACATGACCCTCACCACAAGTACATCACCTCACCACAAGTACATCACCCTCACCACCAGTACATGACCCTCACCACAAGTACATCACCCTCATCACAAGTACATCACCCTCATCACAAGTACATCACCCTCACCACAAGTACATCACCCTCACCACCAGTGCATCACCCTCACCACAAGTACATCACCCTCATCACAAGTACATCACCCTCACCACAAGTACATCACCCTCACCACCAGTGCATCACCCTCACCACAAGTACATCACCATCACCACCAGTGCATCACCCTCACCACAAGTACATCACCCTCGCCACCAGTCCGTCACCATCACCACCATTCCTTCACCTTTACCACCAGTCCATCAGTCTATCACCCTCACCAACAGTCCCTAACTCTCACCACCAGTACATCACCCTCACCACCAGTCCATCACCCTCACCACCAGTCTATCATCCTCACCACCAGTCCATCACCCTCATCACAAGTTCATCACAATCACCACAAGTCCATCACCCTCACCACCAGTCGACCCTCACCACCAGTTCATCACCCTCACAACAGCTCGTCACCCTCACCACCAGTCCATTACCCTCACCACCAGTCCATCACCCTCACCACCAGTCCAACACTCTCACCAGCAGTCAGTCACCCTCACGACCAATCCATCACCGTCACGAAAAGTCCACACCACTAGTTCATCACTCTCACCACCAGTCAACCACCCTCGCCATCAGTCACCCTCACCCCCAGTCCTTCACCACCACCACATGTCCATGACCCTCAACACCAGTCTATAACCCTCGCCACTAGTATATCACCCTCACCGACAGTCCACCCTCACCACCAGTTCACCACCCTCACCATCAGTTGGTCACCAAACCGCCAGTCCATCACCCTCACCACTATTCCAACACTCTCAACACCAGTCCACCACCCTCACCACCAGTCCACCACTCTCAACACCAGTCCATAACCATCACCCCCCAGTCCATCACCCTCACCACCAGTCGAGCACTCTCGCCACGAATCAGTCACCATCATCACAAGTCCATCACCCTCACCCTCTCCGCCAGTCCTAAACTCTCACCAACAGTCCGTCACTCTCACCACCAATCCATCACCCTTACCACCACTCCATCACCCTCATCACCAGTCCATCACCCTCACTAGCAGTCCATCACAATCATCCTCACCACCACTCTACAACAATCATCCTCACCACATATCCAACACTTCCAGTTCATTACCGACACCACTAGTTCACCCTCACCACCAGTCCATCACCTACACCACCAGTTCATCACCATCACCACCAGTCCATCACCCTCACCACCAGTCCATCATCCTCACCACCAGTCCATCACCCTCACCACCAGTTCATCACCATCACCACCAGTTCATCACCATCACCACCAGTCCATCACCCTCACCACCAGTTCATCACCCTCGCCACCAGTCCACCCTCACCACCTGTCCTTCACCCTCACCACCAGTTCATCACCATCACCACCAGCTCATCACCCTCGCCACAAGTCCACCCTCACCACCAGTCCATCATCCTCACCACCAGTCCATCACCCTCACCACCAGTCCATCATCCTCACCACCAGTCCATCATCCTCACCACCAGTCCATCACCCTCACCACCAGTTCATCACCCTTACTACTAGTCCTTCACCCTCACCACCAGTTCATCACCATCACCACCAGCTCATCACCCTCGCCACAAGTCCACCCTCACCACCAGTCCATCATCCTCACCACCAGTCCATCATCCTCACCACCAGTCCATCACCATCACCACCAGTCCATCATCCTCACCACCAGTCCATCACCCTCACCACCAGTCCATCATCCTCACCACCATTCCATCATCCTCACCACCAGTCCATCACCCTCACCACCAGTCCATCATCCTCACCACCAGTCCATCATCCTCACCACCAGTCCATCATCCTCACCACCAGTCCATCATCCTCACCACCAGTCCATCACCCTCACCACCAGTCCACTCCCACTACCACTTCTTCACCCTCACCACCAGTTCGTCAACCTCACCACCAGTCCATCAACCTCACCACCATTTCATCACCCTCAAAACCATTCCATCATCCTCACCAACAGCACATCACCCTCACATCCAGTCCGCCACCCTCACCACCGGTTCATCACCCTCACCACCAGTTCCTCACCCTCACTATCAGTCCATCACCCTCACACCAACTCATCACCCTCACCACCAGTCCACCCCCACTACCAGTTCTTCACCCTCACCACCAGTTCGTCAAAATCACCACCAGTCCATCACCCTCACCACCAGTCCATCACCCTCACCACCAGTTCATCATCCTCACCACCAGTCCATCACCCCCACCACCAGTCCACTCCCACTACCACTTCTTCACCCTCACCTCCAGTTCGTCAACCTCACCATCAGTCCATCACCCTCACCACCATTCCATCACCCTTACCAACAGCACATCACCCTCACATCCAGTCCGTCACCCTCACCACCGGTTCATCACCCTCACCACCAGTTCATCACCCTCACCATCATCCATCACCCTCACAACCAGTCCATCACCCTCACAGAGAGTCCAACAATCTCACAACCAGACCATCACCCTCACCATAAGTTCATCACCCTCACCACCAGTTTATCACCCTCACCACCAGTCCATCCCCATCACCACCGGTCCACGCTCCCCACCAGTTCATCACCCTCACCACCAGTTCGTCACCCTCACCTAAAGTCCATCACCCTCACCACCATTCCAACACTCTCACCAGCAGTCAGTTACCCTCCCCACCAGTCCATCTCTCTCACCAACATTCCATCACCCTCACTCGATGTCCATCACACTCAGCACCAGTTCATCACCATCACCAGTGTATCACCCTCACCACCACGTCATCATCAACACCACCAGTTTATCACCCTCACCAAGAGTCCATCACCATCACCCTCTCCACCAGTCCATCACCCTCCCCACCAGTCCATCACCCTCACCAACAGTCCAACACTATTACCACCAGTCCGTCACACACAGTACCAGGCGAACACCCTCACCACCAGTCCACCACCCTCTCCACCAGTACATGACCCTCTCCACAAGTCAACCATCACCACCTGTGCATCACCTTCACCACCAGTCCATCACCCTCACCACCAGTCCATCACCCTCACCACCGATCCACCACCCACACCACCAGTACATGGCCCTCTCCACAAGTCAACCATCACCACCTGTGCATCACCTTCACCACCAGTCCAACACCCTCACCACCAGTCCATCACCCTCACCACCGATCCACCATCCTCACCACCAGTACATGACCCTCTCCACAAGTCAACCATCACCACCTGTGCATCACCTTCACCACCAGTCCATCACCCTCACCACCAGTCCATCACCCTCACCACCGATCCACCACCCACACCACCAGTACTAGGCCCTCTCCACAAGTCAACCATCACCACCTGTGCATCACCTTCACCACCAGTCCAACACCCTCACCATCCTTCTATCACCCTCACCACCAGTCCTTCACTCTTACGACCAGTCCATCACTCTCACCACCAATCCATCACCCTCTCCACCAGCCCATCACCCTCACCACAAGTCCATCAATCTCACCACAAGTCCATCACCCTCATCTACAATCCATCACCCTCACCAACAGTCCGACACCCTCACCAACAGTCCGACACCCTCACCACCACTCCATCACCCTCACCTCCAGTCCAACACTCTCACCACAAGTTCATCACCCTCACCACTAGTCCATCACCCTCACCGCCAGTCCATCACCCTCACCACCAGTCCATCACCCTCACCACCAGTTCATCACCCTCACCTCCAGTCCATCACCCTCACCACCAGTATCATCACCCTCACCACCATTCCATCACCCTCACCACCAATCCATCACCATCACCTTCACAACCAGTCCATCCCCATTACCCTTACCAACAGTCCATCACCCTCATCACCAGTCCATCACACACACACCACCAGTTCATCACCCTCATCACCAGTCCATCACCCTCTCCACTAATCCATCACCCTCATCACCAGTCCATCACCCTCTCCACTAGTCCATCACCCTCAACACCAGTTCATCACCCCTACCACCATTTCATCATCCTCATCACCAGTTCATCACCATCACCATCACTACTAGGGGAAGTAGGGGGGTCTAAACCAACTGGCGTGTAGTATAATCAATAAACTAGCACATTACCACAACCACAATATATAACACACTCCGGCAGCACAAAAACACATACTGTACATTTTAATCTTTACTAGTAAATTTAATATTAGCGTAAAAGAGTATTTTCTTTAATTTGTGAGGAAACATTATAAAATAAGAGAATATTTTTGGCATTATCATCACAAACAAGAGGACTCCACTAGCAATAGTGAGGATATATTACCAAAAACAAATGGTGGGAGCTCCATTGTTGGTGCTAGGGAGGATAGAAGTAAGACAGGGAAACATGCACCAACAGGGAATACAGTCACAGAAACCCAAGGCAAACGGAAACCAAGCCTGTGCACATACTATGCACTCGGTATCTCCTGGCATGGGAAATCTGGAAAAACAGATGGGACGTGCAACTATGACCACCCTAGGAAATGCCATGCCCATATGACAACAGGAAAATGCAAACTCCCTTCCTGTAAGCTTTTTCACCCTGAACTGTGTACCTCTTCAGTACAGGAAAGACTGTGCTATAACTTAAATTGCCAGGCATACCATCTAAAGGGGACAAAAAGATACAAAACATCCAGGCCATGGGAAAACCTGGGTAGCCACAGCCACTCAAGAGGGAGAGGTGTTTTAGTGCCAGGAAGGAAAAAAAACTGGCAGGAAATGGCAGAAATCGTACACCAAATCCAGTCATTCCTGGAGTGGAACCACAGTCGATGGCCTCCACTCCAAACCAACAGATACAGATACTAATGCCGGAAAAAAAATCCCCCCCAGTACCAACACTACCACCAGTCCGATAACATTCTTCTTTGCAAATATACAGGGTCTAAAGCCAGCAACAAACAACAAAATACCTTTCATCCGTGGACTGCTTGCAGAGGCAAAGGCAATGTTCGCGGTTTCACTGAGACCCACATAAAGGATCACTTGGACAACGAAATATGGATCCCAGGTTACAACCTATACAGATGTGACAGAGTGAACAGGCAAAAGGGGGGGGTTGGCCTGTACATTGCAGAGTCACTTGTTTGCACAGAACTGCTAAATGCCTCAAATGATGTAGTGGAAGTTTTAGCAGTAAAGGTCGAGAACCAAAACCTAGTCATTGTGATAGTCTACAAGCCTCCGGATGCAACATCCCAGCAATTCCAGGAACAGCTGTTAAAAATTGACCACTGTCTGGAAAACCTTCCAGCTCCTGCAGCCAACATCTTGCTCCTGGGGGATTTCAACTTAAGGCACCTAAAATGGAGGAATATAGCAAATAATATTGTTGCAGTAATAACACCAGGAGGCAGCTCTGATGAAAACTCACACTCACACGAGCTTTTAAATCTCTGCACAAAATTCAATTTAAACCAGCAAATAATAGAGCCTACTAGACTGGAGAATACACTAGACCTCATCTTCACTAACAATGATGATCTGATAAGAAATATCACCATATCAAAAACAATATACTCAGATCACAACATAATTGAGGTTCAGTCAAGTATGCGCGGAGCCCCAGACCGACATAATGAGATTAGTCACGAGGGAGCATTCACCAAATTCAACTTCAATAACAAAAACATAAAGTGGGACCAAGTAAACCAAGTCCTAACCGATATAAGCTGGAAGATACACTAAGCAACACAGACCCCAACTTATGCCTAGAACAGATTAACTCGGTAGCACTCGATGTATGCACAAGGCTTATTCCTCTAAGAAAAAGGAGGAGTAGATGTAAAACAGAAAGAGACAGGCGCTCCCTTTACAGGCGACGGAAAAGAATAACAGAGCGGCTAAAAGAGGTCAATATATCTGAAATGCGTAGGGAGACACTGGTCAGAGAAATAGCAAGCATCGAACTTAAGCTAAAAGAATCCTTTAGGAGTCAGGAATCGCGGGAAGAACTAAAAGCCATAAATGAAATCGAAAGAAACCCAAAGTATTTCTTCTCCTATGCCAAATCAAAATCGAGAACAACGTCCAGTATTGGGCCCCTACTTAAACAAGATGGTGGTCCTACACAGATGACAACAAGGAAATGAGTGAGCTACTCAAGTCCCAATATGACTCAGTTTTTAGCAAGCCGCTAACCAGACTGAGAGTCGAAGATCAAAATGAATTTTTTATGAGAGAGCCACAAATTTTATTAACACAAGCCTATCCGATGTTATCCTGACGCCAAATGACTTCGAACAGGCGATAAATGACATGCCCATGCACTCTGCCCCAGGGCCAGACTCATGGAACTCCGTGTTCATCAAGAACTGCAAGAAGCCCCTATCACGAGCCTTTTCCATCCTATGGAGAGGGAGCATGGACACGGGGGGCGTCCCACAGTTACTAAAAACAACAGACATAGCCCCACTCCACAAAGGGGGCAGTAAAGCAACAGCAAAGAACTACAGACCAATAGCACAACATTCCATATCATAAAAATCTTTGAAAGGGTCCTAAGAAGCAAGATCACCACCCATCTAGAAACCCATCAGTTACACAACCCAGGGCAACATGGGTTTAGAACAGGTCGCTCCTGTCTGTCTCAACTATTGGACCACTACGACAAGGTCCTAAATGCACTAGAAGACAAAAAGAATGCAGATGTAATATATACAGACTTTGCAAAAGCCTTCGACAAGTGTGACCATGGCGTAATAGCGCACAAAATGCGTGCTAAAGGAATAACAGGAAAAGTCGGTCGATGGATCTATAATTTCCTCACTAACAGAACACAGAGAGTAGTCGTCAACAGAGTAAAGTCCGAGGCAGCTACGGTGAAAAGCTCTGTTCCACAACGCACAGTACTCGCTCCCCATCTTGTTCCTCATCCTTATATCCGACATAGACAAGGATGTCAGCCACAGCACCGTGTCTTCCTTTGCAGATGACACCCGAATCTGCATGACAGTGTCTTCCATTGCAGACACTGCAAAGCTCCAGGCAGACATCAACCAAATCTTTCAGTGGGCTGCAGAAAAAACAATATGAAGTTCAACGTGAGAAATTTCAATTACTCAGATATGGTAAACATGAGGAAATTAAATCTTCATCAGAGTACAAAACAAATTCTGGCCACAAAATAGAGCGAAACACCAACGTCAAAGACCTGGGAGTGATCATGCCCGGGAGGATCTCACCTTCAAGGACCAAAAACATTGTATCAATCGCATCCTGCTAGAAAAATGACAGGATGGATAATGAGAACCTTCAAAACTAGGGAAAGGCCAAGGCCCATGATGACACTCTTCAGGTCACTTGTTCTATCTAGGCTGGAATATTGCTGCACACAAAAAAAAAAAAAAAACAGCCCCTTTTTCAAGGCAGGTGAAATTGCCGACCTAGAAAATGTACAGAGAACTTTCACGGCGCGCATAACGGAGATAAAAACACCTCAATTATTGGAGCGCTTGAGGTTCCTAAACCTGTATTCCCTGGAACGCAGGAGGGAGAGATACATGATTATATACACCTGGAAAATCCTAAAAGGGACTAGTACGAACTTGCACACGAAAATCACCCACTAAAGAAAGCAAAAGACTTGGCAGGGCGATGGCACCATCCCCCCAATGAAAAGCAGGGGTTGTCACTAGCACGTTTTAAAAGACCATACAATAAGTGTCAGGGGCCCGAGACTGTTCAACTGCCTCCCAGCACACATAAGGGGGATTACCAACAGACCCCTGGCAGTCTTCAAGCTGGCACTGGACAAGCACCTAAAGTCAGTTCCGGATCAGCCGGGCTGTGGCTCGTATGTTGGTTTGCGTGCAGCCAGCAGCAACAGCCTGGTTGATCAGGCTCTGATCCACCAGGAGGCCTGGTCTCAGACCGGGCCGCGGGGGCGTTGACCCCCGGAACTCTCTCCAGGTAAACTCCAGGTAAACATATTACATAACAATGTAGTCATGACACTACCTGCCCCGTGTCACTTGACACTATCTTTCCATATGTGTCATGACACACCTACTACTCCGTGTCACATGAAACTCTTGTCTCTGTTACGACGCTCCTTTTCTTAGTGTCACAAGACACCCTTTTGTCTGTGCCACACGATACGCCTTCTTTCCGTGTCACACGACACCCTGTTATCTGCGTCATTACACGCTTCCTCTCTGTGTCACTCGACACCCTGTTCTCTGTGTCATGATACTCCTCTGTGTCACAAGATACTACCTTTTGTACAGGGTTACATGACACCTTAATAATGGCATATGATTTGTGTTATACCCTTCACCTGTGTTCTTATCGACACAAATTGTCTCACATATGACACCGTTAACACTAGGTAGTGTCCGTGTCTTCACACGACACTACCTCGACTGTGTCTTCACACGACACTACCTCGACTGTGTCTTCACACGACACTACCTCAACTGTGTCTTCACACGATACTACCTCAACTGTGTCTTCACACGACACTACCTCGACTGTGTCTTCACATGACACTACCTCAACTGTGTCTTCACATGACACTACCTCAACTGTGTCTTCACATGACACTACCTCAACTGTGTCTTCACACGACACTACCTCGACTGTGTCTTCACACGACACTACCTCGACTGTG
>NC_069423.1:51848954-51914102 GCF_026875155.1 Cherax quadricarinatus | reverse complement strand
GCAGTCATCTTCCTTGTTGACATAAAGCAAACAAGTCCCCTTTTGCGCATATTTTCATTTAATTTCGCCTGTGTGGCACTGGGAAAATTGTCATACTAGATGTAGCAGCCCAAGCACTGACAAAACTCTTCGCCCGCTAAGTGGGGTGGGCTTTAAGAACCTTGAAAATTTTTCCCCCATCTTTTTTTCCCGGTTCGTCAAAACGATTTTTGGCAGCGGGAAAGGGGGTTTTTTTGGGAAGAGGCCACATTTCGGGGGTAGAGTTTTCTATTGGCTGGGCCTATTGCGACAGTAGTTTCAGTGTACAAGTTTAAAATCTTGTAAAAAGTATGGTTTTGAAGAAGGTAGATTATGGAAGGTTTTGGGTTTAGAGTACCAAGAGGTTTCAGGGGGTTCTAAGTAGTTCTGAATATGCTACAAGTCATTTTTGAAGGCTAAACAGGGGAACATTCATAGGAATTATACCTCATTACTGTCAACAAAGTCACCATGCTGATCGGGGGGAACTTTTAAAACGTTTCCCCGTTTGAATACCCAAAACCAGGAAGGAAGTATCCCAAATATCTAGGGGTTATCTGGGAAAAATTTTCAGACGCTATATCTGTTTACAAGGGAAAAAACCACAGTGGCAAAGTAATTTTGAACCCCAGAACAGATAAAGGGACCCTCCATAGATATGTGGGGGGTTTTAAGGTCCCCTAAAAATTTGCACATTATTATGACTTTTAAGAGGACAACTTTTGATTACCATTACGATTCCCAAAACTGGAGTTTCCAATGCTTTTGTGCCCCGCATTATAACGCCAAATAAAAGAGAGGTTCAGACTGAGCACAAATTGGGGGGGTCCAAGTAAATTAAACTTATCAGAGGAGCAACAAGTTAAATATGTTGAGAGCAAGTTCCCAAACCTTGGATTGTAGCCTCTCTGTTTTTTTATGTGCAAAAATTTTAATGGGGAATTGGATTTTTTAATTTAGAACCAAGAGTTTTTTTTTTTTTTTTTTTTTAATTTTATTTAAAACAATACAATACATTAAATAAAAAAAAGAAAAAATTTTCAGTCTTACCCCAGAATTATAAATTCATTGTCAAAATACACTAAACATTTAACTTTGTCTGACACAAACTGCCCCTAAACCTATATACATTTTTTTTTTTTTTTTTTTTTTTTTGTATTTAAAATACAGAAATTTTAACGTGTAAGCAAACATGTTACAAAACCAATCAACAGAAACAAAAAAATTTTAAATGTAAAACTACGTATACACAATCAAAAAAAAAAAGAAACTTCGCCACAGGTGTCCACAACATATCCAGAGAATCATTTCAGCACATTTAAACTCTTAGCCAATTTTATATACAAAACAATTCTTAAAGAAAAAACCTCCCCACAACCTTTTAAAACCTATACATCCACCCCCCCCCAAAAGGGTAATTTTAAAAAGCGCTTTTGTGTCCTTGAAGTAAAATGTACCCCCCCCCCATCAAATCCCTCAAAACAATACATACTTAAGGCGCAGGATACTACTTGCTCTAATAACAATTTAAAAATTGCCTAGCATAAAAGGAAAATAACTTATATTCAGCAGGGTTTGCAATCCCCCAGACTTTTCATACACTATTACCCTATCCCAGTTTTTAATACATAATATACACCGTACTTGAACTCATATCACCCTGATCCAACAAAGTTCTGAAAATTGCGTTTAACAAAATAAAAATTTCATTTTTATTTTAACCTTACAAAACTCTTATATGTGATTTTAAACAATAAAATAAAAAAGGAAAAAACAGCGTGTACTAAAAATTTTTAACACACCCTACACTACAGGTCACACGCTGTACTATATAATTTTAAACCGGGCCGCTGAAACTTTATATGTTGGGCCCTTATGTAAAAAAATACAATCCGCATAATTAAAACTTACCACGTTACTCTTACAGCTATTTAAACTTCGAACCTTTCTGATACAGAAATTGTCTTACAAATCATCCAACAAAAAGGGAAACCCGGGGACTTTGTTCCAGATTTTGATACGTCATAGGCTACCTTGTAACCCCATTTATATATGCTTCTTTTAAAAACTTGAAGGCACTCTCACAAAAACGAACAGTCATTCCCCAACACCCAAAAACTTTAAGTTTTCCCTTTTCTTCACCTTGTTACACACAAAAAAGTATGCCCCAATACATTATTACATATACTACCAAAACTTCACAAATAAAGGTAAAAAGTGTAAAAACCCCCACCCACACCACCTCACTACTCAGAAAAGCTAAATGTATCAGTGAAAATCCAGTCACACACTTTAAAAGCCATCCCCAATCTCCGCTAAGAAAATAGCCCGTCGTACCCCTTTAAAAACTTAAATCCCGTAATCCTTCAATTAAAAATCCGGGATCCCTCGTAAACCTGTCTCCCCCCTTCCCCCATAAACTCCCATTTCGACACAGTTTATAAATGGGGTGCCGTAAACCTTTTTCTTTCATCCACACCCACCTCCCCCAAGCCCAAGACGTATAAATAAAATCATAACCAATACGCAACCATTCACCACCCTCTACTCATCCCACCTATATCTAAATTTTAAAAACCCCCTTAACACCTTAACCCTTTCCCCCCCCCCATAAACCCAACTACCCTACCAACCCTACCCTTTCGCTTCTAAATAAATTTCAAAAATAACCGCATGAAAAAAAAGTCTCGAAATCCCACGCTTTTCACCCCTCCCTCCTTTGTCTCCCATTTAAAAAACAAACACCCGACGGCAAGATTCCATGTAGAAACCAAAAAATTACCCCCCTTTCACCGGTTTAATACCCCCAATTTCCGAAAAAATTTCCGATATTCCCCCACGCAACATGGGGTATTTCCCCTCAACGGGCCGCACCACAGAACCCCCCCACCCCCCCTCTCAAAATCCTTTAATTTAAGGGGCTTCGGATCCTCACCTCATTAAAACCCTCAACGGCCTCACCAAAACATTTAAAACCTTCCCCCCCCCCTCGGCTCCTACCCCCCCCCCCAGCCCCCCCCCCCCCCCCACCCCCCAAATAAACCCCCGTTTTGATACCCCTCATCATAAAAAGCCCCCAAATGTATAACCCCCCCCCGCCCCCCGGCAACGGGAAGCGTCACCCCCCCTACTTTCCATCACAACCCGACCCCCCTAAAATCGGAAAAAACCCATTTCAAACCTTTTCACCCCTGCCGCCCAGCGGGGATACTCCACCATTGCCTATCTTACTAAAACAGAGTTCGTCACAATGCCCTCTGATGCCTTTTTGCGCGCCGTCCTCAAACCACCCCAACTTTTCAATACCCCACCACGGGGCGCATCAATTTACCTCTTTGCGCCTATCATTTTTAGCGTACCAAACCCACAAATCAATAGCTGATCCACCACACCCACCCGCGCCCTACAGTCCCATCCTTTTCGTTATTGCCCAGGTCCATATACTTTGACTTTGCCACATTAATTCCATCACAGTAGCCTCTCCAAACACATCTACCACCTTTCCAACCTTGTGTTAAATCCGACTCATCCCGCACCAATAAAGTTGCATCATCCACATAACCCACAATACCCGGCCCAACCCTCTCGTTCATTACTAAACCCCATGCCACTTGCTATACTCCCCCTAACTGCCCTATAAAAGGGATCCTGGAGGCACGCAAACAATATTTGCGATAGAGGGCCAACCCTGTCGCAAACTCCCTTCCCATCTGAATATAACACTAGCCTTCCATTAACCTTACTCTCATAGATGCACCCTGAAACAATGTTTTCGCCCAAGATTATAATTTCCTTCCCGAATCCCTGCCAACGCATGAACCTCCATAACGCATTCCCCTTCCACACTATCGTAAGCATCGCCAATCCAATGCCACCACACCCCCACCCCCAACTCCCCCCTCATTTCTATAAAAACTTCTAAGAACTCCATGCCCTTCATACTTTGTCCTACCGGTACCCATATTGGTCCTCTTCAATTACGTAACTAATCACCTTTTTTTATTCTATTCCCTAATATTCGTGCAAATAATCTTATAATCGCCACACATAAGCTATAATGCTCGTGTTAATATCCTCTACTGTAGTCTTTCCCACCTTTCGGAACTAATACCACGACAGCAGTCCTTTGCTGCTCCCCCCATTTCCCCATCATCCTTCATTACATGAATAACCTAACTAAATTCCTCTCAATACTTCCCAATTTCCTAACTCAAAATCATTAGGCAACCCTCTACACCTGGCTCCTTACCTATCTTTGCACCATACAAAGCTGCTAAATCCCACTTCCGTGATCGGACCTTCTAATGTTACCCTATCCATACCATCAATCTCACATTGCACTAAACCTCCCTTTTCCTTAAACCTCATCTCGAATACCTCCTTTTGAGCATATGACCTAAACCATGCATCTAAAACCACTCATACCCCTCTGTCGTTACTATACCTTGCCCCTCTCTAACCCTCCACCCCATCCCCACATGAACAGTTAATTTCCCATCATCTCCGTCGCCACTCTTCTCTTCGCTGTTTCCTCAACACGCAAGCCGAAGGCCTGTCACCCCATAACAAACCCCTTCTCCAGCAGCCCACCCAAAACACGCGCGCCATCAAATCTTTCATTTTGCAAAGCCTGATACGCTTTCCTTTAATCCCTCAATATCATCCACCGGATGACTAGCACTCCCACGCTTCGTAGCAAGCTCTCAACCAGCAACTGTCCCGCAAGATAAGATTGTACCCATACTTTTCAACCTGTATATTCCCTCCCACTACAATATAAATTCCTATAATCACACGAGTTCGCCACAGAAGTCCCCACCACAAACCAAATTCACTAATCCAGGCGCCTCCGCCACCAACACCCTCCCAAATTGAACAAATGACTGTTGATACTCTTCTTGCGGCATACAACTTTTACGATTTAACTCCAAAACCCCTTAACACCTTCTCGCAACCCCTCCACCCTATATCCACCCAAACACCCCTGTGATCAGAAATACTACTCCATTACCCTCACACAATTTATTACAACTGTCCTGTGAAACGTATAATCGATCGAGCCTAGCCGCATAACCCACTTAAATAAATGTGTGCTCACCACCTCACCTCCCCTCAACATCAGTCAATCCTATCCAGGATAACAATTCTCCCAATAATATCCTCAAACAATGCCCTGCCTCTCGGTTCAAAACATCCTTATTCCTATAACACACAGTATTTCCAGTCACCTCAATTCACAGCAACCCCCCGCAATCCACGCAATAATATACCAGAAGCGGACCTTAACGAATTATTCTTTATCCTCACATCTCCCTCTGCTGGGCCAATACACACACACCAACGTCATCAGTAACCCTGACCCCCATAACCCATCCACGCGAATCAACACCTCCCCTCTCCCCCCTCCACTATGCCTGACAACCCAACGGGCTATTTCCTTTCACCAAAATGGCCACACCGTCCTTTCAAATCTGACTGCATGCTCAACATACACATTATAAACCCATCCACCTTCACTCATAACCGGTCTATAATTGTGTTCGCTGCAAGATCAACAACGTCAACGTCAATACGCAGCCAAATATTCCTTAAACCACTCACACTTTCTCTGAGACCTCAAGCCATTGATGTACAATGTCCAGGCCTTAAAACCGACACAGGGGGTTCCCCTCTTGACCACTACGACTTATCACCTTAACGTTTCATTGCACCCTTTTCCCTCCCCCCCCCCATTCTGTCCACCCTTTACCCAACCCCTGCCCCTGGCGCCACTTGAACCTCTCCGCATGCTTCCGCCCATGTTTTCTTCCCAGGTCTTTGTGGCGGGCGTAAGCACGTCGTCGGAATCCGAAAGCACTGCCGCGCGCATTCGCGTCCGTACCCGCCGACCTGCAATCAAGTCATCCAGCTCAGTGCCATGTGAACCTCCACCTCCACAGTTCTCACCAACTGTGCATCCTTACACAACACTTCAGTCTGGGTTGGCGTCACCACACGCCTCCTCATCCTGCAGACCCCATGAATCCAAGGGACTGTACCAACATCCGGAACAAGGATCACATTATCCAAAATGTACTCAAACTTCGACACTATCGTAGTTTCCGCTCCACTTCCATTTTTCGCATCTCCCCGCGATGACCTCATCAAGCAACTGTACAACGTCCAGGGAAGTGATGTCGTCCCCCTGCGTAGCCCCCTCAACTCCTTTTCTTCGGCCTCTCTCAACCTCCTCACTCCATGTCATACACTGCTGAGGCAAGTCGAAAACAGTTTGATCTTGATCCTCTCTCCTTTCCTCCACATCACATCGTTGCTGCTGGTCCCTATCACCGACGTCTTCTTTTCACATTGCGCACCAGGTGATCATACAGCCGCACAAACGGCAAGTGCTTCGCTGCCCAGCGTATGTTACAAAAACCTGAGTCCTGAATCTCCATCACCACGTACGAGTGGAATTGGATGTCTAAGCGTCATCTTGACATGAGAATGCACCCGTCCGGTATCCCATATCTGGCCAAAACCTGTCCACCTTCCTGCAGAGATCGAATGTATTGTGCCGATTTACACATAATGAACCGGGATGTTCAGATGCATCGCGCCCTCGAACGGCACATTCCAGATCTTAACCCATGTGTAATAGCTGGACAATATCATGCAGCCGCACCGTCACAGCATGGTTAACTGGGTATGGCCATACCTCATCGAAACTTATTCACAACAGCGCCTCAATACACAGTCGCCGAACTAAAATTTTACAAAAATCCTCTTCGTTCCGTTTCAATGCACAGTCCACCAAATCTCGCACTTTGCTAGTCGTAGGCATCTCCTGATATTGCAGGCAAAATCAACTCCATTGATGCCCACCTATACAGCTCCCTGTTAATACAATGCAGACTGTAATGTACCCTGCGCCGGCGAGCCTGCGCCATGTTGGTGAAAATAATACTGCCACCATAGACCAACTCCATGGGTGCACAGCAGCACAACGTCCCTCTCCACTCAAGGTTGAGAGACGAACTCCCTGTCACAAGAGTTCTAGATTTGAGGTCATATGCAACAAATGATGGTAATTTAGGGGTTGGGATTTTTAAAGGAACTCTGCAGCACTCTTGTAGACACACACAACAGTGGGTTCAAGTGGTTACTTTACGAATGAAGGTCAGAAGTCTTTTCTTAAGTGATAACAATATTCCAGCTTGAATATAAAAAGTTTATACTGAGTTTTGATCTATTAAATAATCCTGGGATCTTGTTGAGTTTCTCATCATAATGAAAAAAAAATTCATTTAAATAGCAGACTTATCAGTGTTCAACAGTGTTACTCCAGGTCCATGAGTTTTTTAAGTGCACTTCCATTGTAAGGCCTCGTGGGAGTCTTTGTTTACACGAGAGCATGACGCTGTTCATTTGTGAATGTTATATAGGTGGCACCACCACTCACATTCCCTCCCCCACTAAAATTACACGCAACATACAATGTCATCACCAGCGACCACTACCAACATTGTGTTCATTACATTTATCAACATTATTGTATTTCAACAATAATGTCAAAGTGGTTAACCACATCACACACATCACCCCACTTATATTACACTCATCACTGTTACTAACATCATAGACACCATGTCCTTTCATTATGAATGCTCCACTGTAGTTATCAACACAAGTAATGTATTCGTCATAACTGCAATTAAGAACACACCACAACCACCACCACCTTGTTCAGCAACCTACACTTGCTTTCACAATTGTGACAATCTGTTATTGGTCACTCTACCAGCTTTCCCTTTCCATGTGTTGCTAAAGTTGTTGATTCAGGAGAAATTGTTGTGTTTCCCCAGTATCCTTATGCAGCGACATCGGTGTATACCACAAGAGCAAGACTTGGAAACATCTGGTATACGTGAAGTCCCGGTCCACTGAGCTCCGAGGCTGACTGTCCCAGATGACTCAGCTAGCTGGAATTGACAGTCGACGAGATGGAGTTCTGTTGTGACGTGCCCCCAGGTGAGGTTCTCAACCACATTGTCAGAGGGCCAGACCATGAGCCAGTATCAGACGTCGAAATACCTGTAGTCCCTGTGAATCAAATGAGGGGTACAGGATGAGGTGCGGTTGCGCGATGTGGGCAGCCACTCACACTGCAAGTCAGTAGGAGCATGCCTGTAACTCCCTGAGGACTTACAATTGATACATTATTTAGCAACAGTCCTTTGATGTTTATAATATCATAACACCGTTTTCATAAGGATGAGCATTGGCACAGACACTGCACACCAGTGTGACTTAGCTGGGCATTTCCTGCAAGGTGACCCAGGCGTTGACACTTATAATATAGACGTATTAGAAGGTCAGAACAATGCAGTGTAATAGCGTCTGTTGAGGTCTGCCTGGAGTGAATAAAGCGTGGCAGTCCCCTGGCCAAGTCCACACAGCTAATAGTCGAGACCCGTATTTATGGGGGGGAAAAAGTCAACGAGGGCTTGCAAACTTTGCTCTTGACTCCAAATAATGAGGATTCAAGGATTGTTGACGTTGTAGATGACAATAAGGCACTTTAGTGCCCCTGGTGGGGCAGCTCGTTAGTTGATTTTTAGGCATATCGGAGTGAGAAGTTGTCTAGTAAATGGCTGAATCATTAGGCACAAATACGTATTAATCCTCACCGTGAAAACTTGATCGTTTTCTCATGATTGTCTACACTACTTCGAAAAACCAGTTAACACTTTGGTCACTTGATCAGTGTTGTTAGGTGGAAATTCTAACCTGACGCTTTGGAGTGTGTGAGCCACTGTATTGTATTGCAGCAAGCTTTCTCTTGGAGCCTAGTTCCTTTTTCCGGGCCTGTTACTAAAATATGATTTCAAATCTGCTTCACCATCACTACACCAACACCATCAACAATACTCGATAGCTGACAGGATTTCACATGCATGGGATAAAGGACACCGGTGAATAGAAGGACAAGGAAGGATATTCACCCTCGCAAGACACAGCAAATGGGGCAGTGGTTCTGCGTGGTCGCAGTGATATTTTTCCAGGTCATGCCACCTTGCCACAGTCAATCTCGAGAGTTACCATCACTGCACTACTCGTTAATTATTTCCCAAACCCGCAGCACTTAAACAGAGCAGCTAGCACAAACTAGAAATGGAATGACAATCAAATTTTCACTCTGCGGACAAACAAATCAGCACAAACTTACTATGTTATAAATGAACCTCTGACATGTACAGTTAAAAAGGCCGTCTCCAAAGGAGTTACACACAGGTCTGCAATGCGCCGTTAACTTGTTCTTAACCACTCTTGTTTTGTTCCAGCTATGCAGAATCCTCCCAGAAACACCAGTGCATAGAAGAATAACAGGCACATCTTCCTCAGATAAGGAATAACACATTTTTTTTGTACAAGTGGAAGCAGTCGGATTCATCTGCAGGCCTCAGTCCAGGTCTGGATCACCACTCACGCAGGATGGAGATTCGTCGTATTTCTCAGGTGGCCAGAGGCGACTAGCTGTCGAACTCGATATTCGATACCACGGAGCAGCAAATTACGCCTCTACAACTACACGTAGATAGAGGCTGAACGCTGAGTTTAAATGCAAGGAACAGGGGAACGAATTAGAAGGGTCATGCCAGAGGCATCAAACGGAACGCATTTCCCAGTGTTACAACACTAAGTATATCACGAGCAACAACTCACTCAAACCAGTGTTCAGAGTTTATTACAATAACTATAACTCTCAGGAGGTTCTTCTTTATATAACAAGAACACCAGTAATTGGGATTTTGGTTGAGACTCAATTGTCCTCCTTTAAAAGACACATATAAACATTTCTCTAAAACTATTAAATATACAGTTGATATTTATATGTTTAAGTTTATAGAAAAAAAAATAGTATCTGTTAAACTCCCTAAAAAAACATGTGGTGAAGTTTACTTTGTTAGTTGTTCAGAAGATTTATGATAACCCAAACAACTTTTTTTTAAAAAAATTCGCAAATTTTTGACGAAAGTTTGTAACTGACTAGAAAGCCATTCTCCAGCAGATCAAATTTTATTTACCCATGTAATTATATTCCCCAACATTATTAAATTGGCAAGTGGAAAGGTAAAGAGCCCAAAGTCCATCTACCGACACAATCCATCTGACAAGACCAAAGTCCATCTGACCAACCAAGTCATCTGCCCAGACACAAAGTCCATCTGACCAGACACAAAGTTCAGCTGACCAGAAAACAAAGTCCATCTGACCAGAAAAGTCCATCTGACCAGACCAAATCCATTGACCAGACTCACTCTAAGATACCCCAGAGATAAAGTTGGAAGACAAAAGAGAAGACATTCACTTGGTCTTAAAACAAAATCAATGTCACAAAAAAAATGTGAACCTTCCAGGGAACAAAAAAAACGGGTACTAAAATTGTACAAAAAAAAGCACAATCCCTTTGACTGGAACAATACACAAATAGGACCGAAAAACGTCGTCGTCAACTCCTCTTATCTATGTGCGGGTTATTTGGGGGCATGTATTAAAAAATTTGAAGCTGACAAAAAAGAGGCGTTATCCAGAATAGTTTCCACTTTTTAAAAATTTTTTTTTTCAGTTTTACAGGTTTGACAGGAGTTAGTGCAGGAATCATCCTTCTCATCAGGCACATCAATGTTAAAGTTGTGAAGTGATCAAGAGAATTTTTCAACATTGTTGAAACCCTAAGAAACATAAGAAACATAAGAAAGGAGGAACACGCAGAAGGCCTGTGGCCCATACTAAGGGAGGTCCTTACAATTCATCCCACTAACAAAACATTTGCCCATCCCAATTTTTTATGCCACCAAGAAACAACTCCGATGTGCAAGTCCCACTCAAATCCAACCCCCCACTCATGTACTTACCAACTATATTTGAAACTACCCAAAGTCCCCAGCCTCAATACCCCACTAGGTAGATGTTCCCCTCATCAACCCACCCTATTTCCAAACAATACTTTCCTATGTCCTTTTTAAATCTAAACTTTTCTAATTTAATCCATTATGCGGTTCTCTCTGGAGGATTTCCTCAGACCTTGTTTAAAATCCCCCTATTAATACCTATCTTAATATACACCCCGATCAGGTCCCCCCCTCATTCTTCGTCTAACAAGTGATAATGACTGGGAAAACATTTCACAATATGTTTACCATAAGAGTCAATAAAAAATCAAATTTCCATCGAGAAAAAATCACGATAAGAATTGAAGGGGATCAAAAGATAGACCTCCAGTTACAGCAGGAAATATCTTGATTCCAAAGTTTTTAAAATTTCCTATTACTGAGGCATAATGAAAAATTTAAAACCCTCGGAAGAAGCTTCTCAATACACAAATAACCCGCACAAGAAAGAGGAGCTTCGACGACGTTTCGGTCCTTTCTTGCTCCCCCTCTGGGGACCTAGCCCCTTGCAGGCCCCCCTTTTTCGTTTTTAAACTGGCTCCTCACCCTTATTTCCCCCATTTTTTTCCTTCCTTCCTTCTCCGCCATTACTACTGCCACTTCTACCATACGCAACTACTACTACCTAACTACAAAAACTATTTCACCCCACTACTAACCACTACCTCTTCCGTCTATATATACCCGGGGTTTACTTCTCGTTAGTGTGATTTTGTAAATGGTCCAAGTCGGACCGAAAGTCTCGAAGCTCCTCTCTCTATTTGGGGTTATTTGTTATCGTTCCAATCGCGGTATTGTGCTTTTTTTTATATTTTTTGAGCTTTCTCAAGTTTCTATAGAGATCATAAAATGGGAATTGTTTTCAAAATTACCCCGTGTGTACCTGCATGTAACAATACTTTTTTTGGTACCTGAAAGGAAACTAATACTTGCAAAGGGAAACCGGGGCATGTACAAAAAATTTGCAGGGGGAAAAACCTGAAATTACTAATACTTCAGTGGGTACCTTTTGCTTGTACTAATTTTGGGGCAGTGGGAGCCCCATGTACAAATATTTGGGGCCCTTTTGGTACCTGCATGTACTAATATTTGGGCATAAACCCTTTTAAACATACAAAAAGCCCAAAAATTTGAACTAATTGGATGATGTGTTCTAAAATTAAAAAACTAAATCTTTCTAGGAAGAAAAATGGATCGACTTAAGAACATAAGAAAGGAGGAACACCAGGGGGCCTGCGGGGCCCCCATACTAGGCAGGTCCTTTCCCAATTCACCCCACTAAAAAAACTTTTTTGGGCCCAACCCAATTTTTCAAGTCCACCCAAGAAAAAAAGCTCTGATGTAAAAGTCCAAACCTCAAAAAACCCAAAACCCCTCCCACTAAATTACTTAATCCAACCAAAATTTGAAAACAAACCCCAAATTTCCTAGCCTCAAAAAAAACCCAACTGGGTAACCTTTTCCACTCATCAACTACCCTTTTTCCCAAAACCCAAAAATTTTTTCCTATTTTTCCTTTCTAAATCAAAAAACTTATCAAATTTTAAATCCATTACTGGGGTTTCTCTTTTTGGAGAACATCCTAAAAAACCTTATTAATACCCCTTTTTTTAACCCCCTTTTATCTTCCACTTATACACTTCGATCAGGTCTCCCCCTCATTCTTCGTCAAACCCAAGTGAATGAAAAATAAGAGCTTCAATCTTTCTTCAAAAAGGAAGGGATTTCAATGCTATGTAAAAAATTTTTATAAACCTAACGCTGAATTTTTCTAACGAATTTATGCCCATTCTGTAAAAATGGAACCAAAATGAGCTCAAAATTTCTAGGTGGGGCCCAAAAACTAATGATTTAAAAAAGCGGGCAGTATGACCTCTGGATTTTTTTTTTTTGGCTTACACTTTTTGATAAAAATTTCCCAGTAATCTATTTTGCCTTATTACGTACGCTTAGGCTTTTGGCTGTCTTGGTTTGGGGTTCCCTGCTCCCCAAAAACCCCCAAAGGGTCCTTTTTCCGCAATCTGTAGGGAAAAATTTCTAAAATCTTTTTAATTTATAATTACTAAAATTATGGGCACACCCAAGTTTCCCGAACCTTGCATTTTTTCTACATTAAAACGCATGGGGCCATTTTTTTTCCTGACCAAGATAATTTCCCTTTTAAAAATCCCCCTTTGAAGTTCCTTTAACCAACTACTTTTTGAACAAAACCTCCCTATCTTTGTGTCATCGGGGGAATTTTTCTCAAAAACACTAGAAAAACCCCTCATAAAGTTTCATTGATATATATTATAAACAAAAACCGGGGGCCCCAAAACTGATCCCTCTGGAACGCCAAAAATTTTTTCAGATCCCCCCCCTCGGATAAACCCCATTTATGGACACTCCCTGCTTTCTGTTTAGTGAGGGCCCTGCCCCGATCCACGAAGGGCAAAATTTTTTCCCCCAAAGCCCTACTGCCACTTTCTTTAACAGTCTATAAGAAAATAAAACCTAAGAAAAAGGGGGAACACGCAGGGGAGGCCGTTTGGGGGGATACTAGGCATCCTTTAGAATTTATCCCCCAACAAACATTTGACCAACCCAATTTTCAAAGGGTACCCAAGAAATAAGGGTCTGATGGGGGGGAATCCCCCCTCAAATCCAACCCCTTCCCACCATGGGATTTTTCCAACCTAAATTTTAAACTAACAAAGTCCCACCTCAATAACCCAACTAGGGAGACTGTTCCACTCATCAACTACCCTATTTCCAAACCAATACTTTTCCCATGTTTCCCTTTTTAAAACTAAAATTTTCTAATTTAAATCCATTACTGCGGGGTTTTCTCTTAGAGAAAACCCCAAACCTTGTTAATATCCCCTTTATTAAAACCCCTTTTAAAATTTTTTTAATCCACCCTTATACCCCTTCGATCAGGTCTCCCCTCATTCCCTTTGTCTAACAAGTAATTAACTTTAAAAGTCTTCAATCTTTTTTTTCATAAGGAAGATTTCTAATGCTAAGTATTATTTAGTCATCCTACGCTTAAAAATTTTTTTCTAAAAAGAATTTATGTCCATTCTGTTTAAAAATGGAGAAACCCAAAAATTTAGGGTGCATAATTAGGGGAGGCCTTACTAATGAAGTATAAAGCGGGGAGTATGACCTCTGGACTTCTGTGCTTACCTTCTTATTTTAAATCCCAGTAATCTTTTTTGGGCCCAAATTTCGTACAAATTTTGGGGATTGCTGGGCTTGGTTTTAAGGGTTTCTGGGTTAAACCCTAACCCCTAATCCTTTTTGCAAACTTTAAAGGGTAAGTTCTACATTTTTTAACTTATAAGGGGGCTAGGGTTAAAAGACACTCCCAGTTTTAGAACCTTCATTTATCCACATTTTTCTGGGGATCTCCACTTTTCTTCCAAGAGAAAAGTTTGTCTAAATCCTCCTTTAAGTTCCCTAACATCTACTTTGGGAAACAAAATTTTCCCTACCTAACTTCGTGCCCTCGGCGAATTTGCTCAAAATCCTAGCAAATTTTCCCTTTATCAAGATCATTGATATTATTATAAACAACCCAAAGGGCCCAAGACTGGGTCCCTGTGGAACGGGGCCCCTTTTTACTATCCCCCAAATTTTGGATTTAAAAACCCCCTTTATGGGGCAAATCTCTGGGTTTCCCGTCCGTGAGCCATGACTTTAAACCACGAGAGCACCCCCCCCCCAATGCCATGAACTCTACTTTCTTCAACAGTCTTTTTTGCGGAACTCTAAACAAATGCCTTTTCTAAAATCTAAATAAACAATATCAAATTCTTTTTCGTTGGGCAACAGCCTCAAAAGGGTTTAACCCGAAGAAATTTTAAAAAATTTTTAGGGCAAGACCGGGCCCCCTTGAGAAACCATTTCTATTTTCATTAAACAAGCTATGCTTAAACGAGAAGGCCTTCTTATAAAACTCAGGGAAAAATTTTTACTCTACAACCCTTGGGGCCCAAAAATTGGGGGTCAGGGTTATTGGGCGGAATTTGCGGTAAAAGACTTGTCCCCTGTTTTTTAAAAAAAAGGAATTTCATTAGCCCCATTTCCACATATCAACACTACAACCCTTTTGAAAGATAAAAATTTAAAAAAATTAGTTAAAAGGTTCACAGACTTTCCCTTTTCATTCCCTTTAAAAAACCCTTGAAAAACCCATGCAGGACCCCCGGGGACTTATTTTTGCCTTTTAGTCGGGGCTATCTGCTTCGGGAACCATTTTCACTAGGGGACTTTGATGTTACAAAAATTTTTTCTTTCCCTGATCCACAAAAAAAATTAATTAAAACCGGGGAAAATTAATTTTGTCTTCCGGAAAAAACCGAGAGAAAATAATTAATTTTAAAAACGAGGGACATTTCCTTCCCTTTTTCAGTAAAATGCCCAAAATTTTTTTTTAAGGGGGCTATCTAACTCTAGCTTTTGTTTTTATATACCTGGAAAAAACTTTTTTGGGTTAGTTTTTTAATCCCCTTTTGCAACTTTTAAATTTTATAGTCCCTTTTTAGGGTTTTCTTATCCCCTTTTTTTTGTCCCTCTTTTAAAGTCCAAAAACGATTCCCTAAGAAGACCCTCGCCCCTTTTGATACGCCTATAAATTCCCCCTTTTTAAGCCCAAATAGATATTTCAGCCCATTATTCATCCATTTTTGGGGCATTTTTTATTTGATCTAATTTTCCCCTTTTAAGGGAAAAAAACGTTCTTTGAGGGGAGCCAAAGTATTGTGTTCAGAAAAAAGTCATATTGATAGCTCCTTCCCTTCCCCAGTTTAACAATTTATTAAATGTTCCCCTAACCCATCGTAATCTTGGGGCCCAAAATCTTTGGGCTGCTACTGAGTTATCCCTACTATCATACTTCCATTCAATTCTAAATGTAATTTTTTTGTGGCGCTAGAAAACCCATTTCCCCCCTAAAACTTCTAAATTTTTAAAAACAAGGGATTCATTGTTTGCCAGAAACTAAGTCAAGCAGGTTTTTTTCCCCCTTTTAGGTTTTTGTCACAAACTGCTTCAAAAAACAATCCGAACAAATTCTAAGAAATCGTAAGATTCTAAAATTTTCCCAGTCAAAAATTTTTCCCCCAAACAATATACTAAATTTAAAGTCTCCCTAGAATTACTAAATTATGGGCCCTTTGTGGCCGAGCAATTTCCCCCCCCATAGTAGTCTCCCCTGGTCCCTATCAAAATTTGGGGGGAAACGGTATATCACACCTAAAAAAAAATTTTTTCAGGGCCCCTCTAAAAAATTCTATCAAAACAACTCTGTAGTTTACTTCAAAACTTAATACCCCGTTTTTATTTTTTGCAACATTTAAAAGGGCGATCTCGGACATACAATGCCCCCCACCCCCCCTTCCCGGGATACTTCAAACAAATTTGGGAAAACAATTTAAAACCCTGAATGTGACATTCGGGCGGCATGTCCCGACTTTTAAATTTAAACCACGTCTAAAAAAATGGCAAATACATCTATGTTCCCGGGGGGTCTAGCAACTTCTCAACTCCCCCAATCTTTTTCCTAGCACGGGGCAAATATTTGTGTAATAAATTTTTTAATGACCCTCCTCTCTCTTTACCCTTCCTGCTTTTTTCTATTTTTCCCACAAAAACCCATTACTGCCCCTTGTCAATTAGGGGCCACTGGTTTTTTCCAAAAAACCACCTAAAATTTTGGGTAAAAATTTAGTTCTCCTAAAATCATTTTTACTCCCCTGTGCGACTTCCAAAATTTTTTCCGCAAAAACCCATACCTCTAACAATCCTTTTTAAAAAAAGGTCCAACAACCCCCTCAACTGAGTTAGCAAGAAAACCCACACCTGCCCGGGTTTAAGTGAACCCCATCCCGGGCATACAGGGTCTTTTTGGGCCTTTAAAATTTTCCCATTTGTCAAGAATGGTACTGCATTTTTCCACGGGTTTTTTAACCCCGGGGCCAAAAATTAAAAACCCAAATTTGGGCCTTTTTGGAAAAACCATTCTTTACCAAAACCCCCTTTTTGGAAAAAAGGGCCACATATAACAGGGCGCCCCCCCTTCTCCCTAATCACCTTTTAGCTGGTCCTGAACTTTCTAACTAAATCCTCCTTTTTAGCTTGCCAACATCATTGGGCCCCCAGCACTGAGGCAAATAATAGGATTGATCCCTTACCGTTCATGATTTGTCAAGCCGGGGTAACAAAGTCCCCCATCCCAGCCCCCAGGAAAGGGATACCCTTTGGGCTCCTACTCCCCGCCTTCAAGGGGAGAATGCCCTATCCATGTATTTTAAAACCCGGGTATCCCCCAAAAAACAACAATAATTTTTAAACCCTTTCCCTTTTGTCGTTCGTCGGGCGATCCCCGTATAGACTCACATTCGTCGGGTTGGGACCGAGAATTTCGTTGGAGGTTTTTCCCCGGGAGTTTTCCAAGGGATTCTTTCTTCTTCATCGTTTCTTTGGGTTTCCAAATTTGCCCTTTTTGATCGCAACTCGTCGTTCCCCCCGGGGTGTCCACCACGACGCACGATTCCCCCCTTGACCTGAGGGCTCGAAACAGGAGGCCCACTACGAATCCTCTTGTTTTCTTCGGTCAGTCGCCGTTTCCCCATTTTCGCTCCCCCCAAATTTCTTCCTTAAGTTGTGGAAAGCCGTGGAGGGCATCTTGGTTCAGTCCACGGGAGCAAAAAAGACACTTTTCACAAGTTAATACAGGTCAGCCTAAAAAGTACAGGCACCACTCAAGAGCACACAAACAGGTTTTCACAGAGCTAAGTACACGTCCCCAAAGAGCTAAGTACACGTCACCACGAAAGTACGGAATTAAACAAAACCCTTACTAAAATCAAGTAACAATATCAATTCTTTATCGTGGTCAACACCCTAAAAAGCTTTACTGAAAAAATTAAAAAATTAGTTGACAAGACCAGCCCTTGGAATCCATGCTAGTATCATTAAATAAAGCTATGTTTACGAATGGCTTTTATAATCTACTTTAATTGCTCTAAAATTTCCACAATTGAGGTCAGGTTATTGGGCGGTAATTTGACGGTAACGATTTTGTCCCCGTTTTTAAAAATAGAATTTCATTAGCCATCTTCCACAAAACAACACTACCCTGTTTTAAGAGATAAATTAAAAATATTATTAGGTACCCTTCAAGATACCAAATATAATAAGAAATAACATACCTCGCACGATATTAAAACATTTTCCCCTTGGTTTTTTTATTCATTCCGAGTGTTTAAGACCATTGTAAACCCCAAATTTTTTCTTCAATGACCGGGAGATTTTCTTTTTTTTGTCAAATATATCTGCCAACAATGACGTCATGACAGAAAAAGTTTAACACAACACTTGTTTGAAGACAAAAGAAAACACAATATTGATCTCCATAATGCACATGCGAGTCCTCATCTTGAATATGCTATCCAGTTTTGGTCTCCAAATTGCGTAAAAGACAAAGGTATACTGGAGACGGTACAGAGAAAACCTACCAAACTCCTGCCATCACTCAGAAGCAAAAAAAAAAAAAAAAATCGAATCATTCAGCCTTTTATTCTTTTAAAAAATGGAGACTGAAAGATCTCATTAAAACTTTTAAGATATTGAAAGTGCATTATAACCATCGAACGAAGTTTCTTAAACAAGCAGGTTGATTTCAGTTATTTTATTTTTACATTGTCAACAAACTTGAGAAAAGCTAAGTATAGTGAGGTGTGTTATAGTCATATTGAGGTCATAGTTTAGGTAATGTCATAGTCATAGTGAGGTGTGGTCATAGTTAGATGTGGTCATAGTTAGATATGGTTCATGTTTCCAGGTCTCCATCCGTGGGCTCACGGATGTCAACACTTACAGTTGTTTTAGTGCATTCCTTAGATCCGTGTCTACAGATGTCTATCTGTGTCCCCTCAGAGGCATTCCCAGGAGTGGTCATATACAGTGATGTGTGGTCATATACAGTGATGTGTGGTCGTAGTGAGGTGTGGTTGTAGTGAGGTGTGGTCATAGTGAGGTGAGGTCATAGTGAGGTGTGGTCGTAGTGAGATTTGGTCTTTGTGATGTGTGGTTATAGTTAGGTGAGGTCATAGTAAGGTGTGGTCATAGTCAGGTGTGGTCATAGTCAGGTGTGGTTTATGCTTCCAGGTCTCCATCCGTGGGCCCCCGGATGTCAACCCTTCCACACTTCCCACTCCCGGTTGTTTTGGTACTTTCCCTAGTTCCGTGTGTCCAGAAGTCCATCTGTGTCCCCTCAGATGAATTCCCTCACTTTCCCAGGTGGGTAAGTGGCGGGGTAGTTGGCTGGGTGTGCGGGTGTTTGTGTGTGTACTCAACGAATTGTGGTTGCAGGGGTCGAGACTCAGCTCCTGGCCCCGCCTCTTCACTGATCGCTACTAGCTCCTCTTTCTCCATGCTCCATGAGCTTTATCATACCTCGTCTTAAAGCTTTGTATGGTTCCTGCCTCCACTACCTCAGTATTCCACTTCGTGACAACTCTATGACTGAAGAAATACTTCCTAACATCCCTTTGATTCATCCGAGTCTTCAACTTCCAATTGAGACCCCTTATTTATAGGTCCCCTCTCTATAACAACCTGTCTCTGTCCACTTTATCTATTCCACGCAGTATTTTGTATGTCGTTATCAGATCTCCCCTAAACCTCCTGTCCTCCAGAGTGGTCAGGCCGATTTCCCTTGTTGCAAACCTTTTGCACTTTCTCTAATTTCTTGACGTGCTTGACCAGATGTGGGTTCCAAACTAGTGCTGCATACTCCAGTATGGGCCTGACTAAGGTATCGGAATGTTATTCTCAGGTTTGCCAGGCGCCCATATGCTGCAGCAGTTATCTGGTTGAAGTGTGCTTCCGGAGACGTGCTCGGTGTTATACTCACCCCAAGATCTTTCTCCTTGAGCGAGGTTTCCAGTTTTTGGCCACCTAGCCTGTACTCTGACTGCGGTCTTCTTTGCCCTCTCCCCGATCTCATGACTTTGCATTTGGCTGGGTTACAATCGAGAAAGCTAGTTGTGGACCTCGTGTCCAACCTGTCCAGGTCTCTTTGAAAAGTCCTACCTGATTCTCATTCCGATTTAATTCTCCTTTTTAACTTCACATCATCTGCGAACAGGGACACTTTCCGTCATGTCTTCACGTATACACAGAATAGCACTGTCCTAGGACTGATCCCCTGTGGGACCGCCCGCTCGTACAGGCGCCCTTGAGATACTTTCACGTACCATGACTCGTTGTTGCCTCCTGTAGGTTATTCTCTGGATCCACTGAGTGCCCTTCCTGATATACGGGCCTGATCCACCAGTTCTGCACTAATCTCTTGTGAGGAACTGTGTCGAAGCCTTCTTGCAGCCAGAAAATTGTAATCAACCAGCCTTCTCTCGGTGTCTTTACTTCTGTTACTTTGTCATGAAGCTCAGGAATGTTTGTGACACAGGGATTTGGCCTTCCATGATCAGTGTGGTTGTCGTTTATAATCTCGTTCGTTCCAGTGTTCAACAATTTCCTCCCGATAATCATTATCCTTGACTTGCATTTACTATACACGTCAGTGCACACTGGTCTATAGTTTAGCGCCTCGTTTCCGTCTTCTTTCTTAAAAATGGGGACTTTATTTTCCGTCTTCCATACCTCAGACAGCTGTCCAGTTTCAAGGGATGTGTTGAAAATTGTGGTTAATGGTACAGCGTCTCTGCTCCCTCTCTAAAGACCCACGGAGAGATGTCCGGTCCCACCGACTTTGAGGTATCAAGGCTACTTAGCAGCTTCTTCACCTCCTCCTCATTTGTGTGTATTTCATCCAACACTTGTTAGTATGACCCTTCTTGGCGTCCTTCCCTGTTGTTGACTGATGTTCACTGATGTTCAGTGATGTTCACTGATGTTCACTGATGTTCACTGATGTACGCTGATGTACACTAATGTTCACTGATGTTCACTGATGTTCACTGATGTTCACTGATGTTCACTGATGTACACTGATGTACATGATGTCATGATGTACACTGCATGCTCACTGATGTTCATTGATGTTCACTGATGTTCACTGATGTTCACTGCAGCATCACTTCAAACCCATAGGTACTTCCTCATCCTTTTTATTTCCATTCTTCTACAATTTCGTATTATTATTATTATTATTATTATTATTATTATTATTATTATTATTATTATTATTATTATTACATACCTACACACATATACATTCCCACAACAGTGTTTGTTCGACATAGTGTCTTTCATCTAGTAACAAAGTAACTACTATATACACACACACACACCCATACCATACACCCAACCCATACAACCCATGCCACACACCCATTATACAACACACTCAAATGAGTCAAAAGGATGTTAGGAAGTATTTCTTCAGTCATAGAAGTAGATCAGGCAGTGAAATAGCCTAGAAAGTGACGTAGACGCCCCTTATGGCGGAGAAACATGCTAGTTTTAGACGAGGTTTGATTAAAGCTCATGGAGGCAGGGAGGAGGGACCCAGTAGCATCCAGTGAAGAGGCGGGGCCCAGGAGCTTAAAGACTCGAACCCTGCAAACACGAATAGGTGAGTCAGATGGTAAGTAACAACAACCATACACATCAACAACCACACACACACACACACACACAACACACAACACACACACACCTACACAACAACACACACACACCACACACTACACACCTACACACCTACAAAGGCTTGTGTCTAATCGACATGTGCCTAGGACAAAATGGTAACTAACTAACACACGCATCACACAACACACACGCTCACACACACACACGCATCACAACCCCTCCCAAGCACCACGACATGACACACACACCCACGCATATGCACACACTGCACTGACACACACGCATGACACCACACGACTGACACACACGCATGACACACACACCCGCATCCACACACACCAAACACCAACACTCAAACACACACACGCGCGCACACACAAACACACACACCACACACCCTCACACACACACACACACACACAACACACACACACACACAAACAACAACAACAAAACAGGCCTAGTGTCTAATCGACATGTGCCTAGGACAAAATGGTTACATAACATATATTTATACACACATACACACACCACACACACACACACAGACACACACACACACAACAACACACACACACACCACAACACCTTAACATTACACACCTACCACACCTGCACACCTACAACAGGCCTAGTGTCTAATCGACTTTGCCTAGGACAGAATTGTAACTAACTAACTAACACACAACGTGATCATGTACAACAGGCATAGTGTCTAATCGAAATGTGCCTAGACCCAATGGTAAACTACACAGACACAAACACAGACCACACAAAACAACACACCACACACACACACACACACCCACACACAACACCAAACACACACACACCACCAACACACACCACACACACTCCAACACACACACACCTACACACACACACACACCACACCAACACACACACACTACACACACACACCAACACACCACCACAACACACACACCACCACCAACACACATACACCACACACACACAAACACCAACACACACACACACCAACACACACACCAACACACACACACACACCAAACACACACACACACACACACACACAACACCAACACACACACACACATACACACTAGCATGTGCTGCTGGGTCTGGTACAGAGCTCCATCCTTGAGTGGGATGACCAGACTGGGTGGGTCATTGCGTCTAATCCCGGGGGGGGGGGGACATTGGACCTGCTGCTGCATGGGTCAGTAGACCTGTTGAATGTTCCTTCTTTTCTTATGTTCTTTGTTCTTATTAGTGTGTTTTCATCAGATGATGCAATGACATTTGTGGGTCAATAATATCTTTACTTAATTGTTATTTAGGGGATATTCAGAATTTGTCTAAGGGATGAGAGGTCACCCTTACACTATTATAATCTTATGAAATTTCTCACGGTATAACTTTACTAATTTTGCTGTGAAATAAGATTTGCCACTATTCGAATAACCGGCAGTGATAATCCTTGAAGGATAACGAAATATATCAACATCAGCCGATGTGCATGCTTTCAAGTTCATTGTACTAGCGAGAAACTGTGTTTACCATAGAGAGGTGACTTGTATACTGTGAGTGTTAACGAGTTTTCAAGATATATATCAGCCGGTGGTCTGGTGGCTAAAGCTCCCGCTTCACACACGGAGGGCCCGGGTTCGATTCCCGGCGGGTGGAAACATTTCGACACGTTTCCTTACACCTGTTGTCCTGTTCACCTAGCAGCAAATAGGTACCTGGGTGTTAGTCGACTGGTGTGGGTCGCATCCTGGGGGACAAGATTAAGGACCCCAATGGAAATAAGTTAGACAGTCCTCGATGACGCACTGACTTTCTTGGGTTATCCTGGGTGGCTAACCCTCCGGGGTTAAAAATCCGAACGAAATCTTATCTCTTAAGAGGATACAGAGCGACCTCCTGTCGCCGACCGGGACTACCTCACCAAAATTAGTTCCTTTACGATAACATGTGAACACCAATTGACACAGGTGTTCTTACCCTGTCTTATGATGACTTGTTGTGTTGACTTGTTGACTTGTGTTGACTCACGTGTGCAGTAAGGAGATTTTATCAGATACACATTGGGTATGTGATTTCTATCGGAAATTTACCTTCGGTGTGAGCGGCATTTCATGGCACCCGTCTGTGTGACCTGTGTTGACTCATGTGTTCAGCCAAGAAGGATTTTATCTACTTGTCTACAACATGGCGCAATAATTTCGGGGTGAACCATATAAGGTCAAGGTGTCTGACAGAGCGGAGAGGAATATGTTTCCATTACGTCAAGCGTGGCAGACTTCTCTTAAGTCGGCAAACCCCACCTTGCATCATGGAAGTAAGTTTGTACTTAGAAATCTTAATTCGTGTATGTATAATTGTGGTTTTAAACAAAAATTGTACTTTAAAGGTGTTGAATGTTCTTAATCGCTTGAAAAAAAATTTACCTCCAAATCTAATTCGTGATTGATATATAAAATGTATTCTTAACATATTAATTTACCTCATTTTAAACTTAAAAGTTGGAAATAATTGAAGAGGTTGGAGTATACGAAGTGAAATTCTTACCAGACAATGGTGGAAATTTTTACCGGATAAATGTGTTAATGTGTGAAATTCTTAACAGAGGATAAGAAAAGAATTACAGCGAATTAATGAAGAGGAGATGTCGATAATACGAAAATCATCGCAAATCAAGCGAGGAGAGACACATTCCACGGTGAAAGATTGACAGAATACAAAAACGAGTGGGATCACATAGATGTATTATGGTAGAGGCTTAAAAACAGGTATGTATCCAAAATGTGACCAGTACCTATATTTTTGTCGTATTATGTAAAAAATTGTTGGGGCGTGAAGATTCTGTTGACTATTTAATCGTTGATATTGCTTGAATTACCGAAGAGAGGAAATCTTAATATGTAAAATTGAGATCAGTAGCCTTATATTTTTTGTTGTATTAACGAAAATCTTGTTATGCAAAATCTTTTATATAAAAATTGTTGGTGTTTCTTACCAGACATTAATTTCATGTTATGTAGTGAAAGAATTTTGCTCTATTATATTAATTCCGTAGTATGTAAAAATGTGACTAGATAGAGACTTATAGGTGTTGTTGTTAAGGGAAAAAAATGTTTATTAATCGATCAGTATATGAATACTGATACGAGAAATATGTAAAATATGGAATAGAATTGGAGGATACTTTTCCTCGTTAGAAATAACACGTGAGTACTTCTGCAGCTGTGAATGGAGCTGAGAGTGCAGGTACTTCACATAATCCAGGGGTTAATTGACGCACATTCGCTGGAGGTGCGAACGAGAATGAACACTGAGAGTGCAGGTTGTTTGGTAGTGTTGGTACCTCACAACACGGAGGTGCAGCCTGGAATGTGGATACATCTGTCACTGTTAATGAAGATGAGAGAGCAAGTATCTCACAACAGTGGAGGTGCGACCGTGAATGAAGATGAGAGGGAAGGTACTTCACATGATGGCGCCTGTGAATATGGAACGATGAACGTCCAGAAGAAATTTTCACATACGTCCAGAATTTTAGAGGTAGGCCACAAAGTGAGGAAATATAGTGTCCCTTCAACTTATCCGAGAGATTTTTAAGGAAGTATTTGCATGTTATAGCGGATTATTTTACTAGGTCAGATGCGAGATAATGTATGATAGTTAACCTCTGGCACATGTCACTCAGAATCCAGCCGATTATAGTATTAGGACTATTACGCCAGAACATATTAGGTGATGATCATAATGGACAATTTTGATAAATTTAGTGTTTTAGTTAGTAAGTGAAGAGGAAATCTCTGAAGTATTTGTTCGAGCAGGGTGGGAACGATATTAGAAAGGTATGAGACAGAGTTGCAAAAATCAGGACAAGGTCATAGATCTAAAGGAATCTTGAGCATTAGATATGTCAAGGTAGAAATTAAGAACTTTCAGTGTGCAAATGGGGCTCATATGTGATAATATCCAAGAACTACGAGGGGAGCAATATATCTAATCCAGATATTAATTATGGATTGTGTGTACTGCTTGTTTTGACTGGCACTATCATATGTCACAAAAAGGGTTATGAGATAGGGAAAATAATTTCCTAAGTTGTAAATCCTAAGAGAGAGTGTCTTAGTCATTGCAAAATCTTTTACAGATATTTTCCATTACACGTGATAAATTAGGTTATTAGAAAAGGAAATAACGGTAGTCATTATTCGTCTAATCATAAGAGACAGGATAAAGAATGGGTCATTGTGGCTATGTGTCGTAAGGGAAATTAAGAAATTATAAGGGACATTATGTGTGCACTTTTTGATGAAATGAAAGTATTTAGTTTCAGTCAAATGATTTCAAGGCTATATATAGAATGTGTAATGACAGAAAAAAAAAGGTGATGATAAGAAAGCCATGCCATAATTATTTGATGAAGTTAAAATATCAGACAGAGTTTAGAATATCCACGAAGATGGGTGTAAAATCGGACCTCTCGTATTTCCGACCGGGAAGGAACAATCTGTACACTTTAGATATTTATAGTGATACACATTTCAGCGAATACATCGTGTATTCGATTTCGAATGTGGCATTAGACACCACATCACGGCAGGGTAAAACTGAGTCACGCCATTAAAGCCATTGCCTATTGTTATATTATATTTGATCACCACGGTGAAAAAATAGTGTGCTGAAGGTTATAAAGGGAAGGATGGCAGCCTAAATCATTTTCATTTTAAATGTCAAGCGTGCTGGAATGGAGTAAGATAAAGTTTTAGAAGAGAGATCATGTAATCCATATGACAGAAGGAGGATAAGACCAGGATTGATTCAAAGTTCACCTTGGTGAATTACTGTACTTAAGTAACACCTTCAAAGATGCCAAGACAAACATAAAACATCATGACCACACTTTAAAATGCAATGTAAGTATATTGGTGCATATTGTGATCGTTGTAATTTGCAGTGTAAAGATTAAGAGTGAGGAAAATTATTATTTTTTTGTCATAACATGTCGTATGATTTAGTGAATAATTTTAAAGGAATTGCAGGTTGATAAATATGATTTTAAACTTCATTCGAAACCCAAGGACTCAAATTCTGGAAAAGTAGGACATTTGGTAAGGTTAGGTTTCAAGATTCTCTGTCTTTATTAAATGGATCTCTTTTCCACGTTAGCAGGAACAAACATATCAAGGAGGGTAAAACATGGAAATAAACAAGACTATTTGAAAGATGTGCCTTCAGGATTGTTACCATTTTATGTAAAGGAAAGCAAAAGTCCTGTGCCTACGATTATATTGATAGTTTTTAAAGAAAACTCGATGAAACAAAAATTACCGAGTAAAGAACATCTTTGTAATTCTTTAGAAAATAGTGCAATTAGCCAGAAGGATTTATGGACCATGATGCTATGAAAGTATATGACTTGGAAAAAATGTAGAGTTTAGGAGAATTACTTGTTGATGTATCTCGACAGATGTTGGATTGTTAGCCCGATGTCTTCATGGAGTGGCGTTAATATAAATAAACACTCAAAAGATATTTATAAGCTCGATATTGTAATTACATAAGTTTGCCTTCTTTCAGTTGAGGACGCTTCCTAGTGGAAACTAATGTGAAATTCGATATAATATATCCAATGAATTATACGACAACATTTAAAAGGAATCTCAGAGGAGGGTTTCACAATGTACAGTTAATCAATATACTAAAGTAGATTATCCTTAATCAAATTTTGATGTTGAGGAGTGGAATGGGTACTCACATTTTATATTCTAGATTTTAATTCTTTGTATTATGTTAGTGCAATGGTTGACGCTCTTCCACTGAATGGAATAAGAAAATTATCGAATGGAAGGGGGGAAGATGATTCCTCGATGTGGGATTAGATGTTTCCGTGAGGGAGTCAAAGGGATTTTTGGATAGAAGTGATACCAAGCCGTTGTCCCCTGAGGTAGATAGACGTACTGATGAACTACCCTTGGTATTATCAACACTAGCATGAATATATAACAAGGAGATGTTGTTCCTTATTGTGAATCTGTATTGAAAAATGAAGGTAGAAATATACTCAAATCAATTTAAATGCGCAATTAAGTGGCAAGTCATTTACCTCAGAAAAATTATATGGTCAGTCTAGATTTGCTACAGTTTACTAATGGAACTTGGGTTAGAGGTTGAAAAGGTGATGCAGTATATGAATATACTCAGTCACAAAATTTTGAACCTTCATAACAACAAATAAAAATCGCACAGAGAACAGCCACATACATGTTCCATGCAAGTCAAAAGCATTCAAATTAACCAATATGCTATTTATGGGGAAAATAGTGAACAGAACCTAGATCAGCCCTTCTATTCAGGTTGCAGGATTGCAGATATCTCTGTTTCATGCCGAGGGACTGATCCTGTCCAGGAGCTGAACCCGGGGGAACCTCTCTTCAACGTTTATAGATACATCAAGAATGAGAAAAGGGTTTATAAAACACCAAAGATCCTTGCCTAAAAATCTCACACATTTGACTCAGACAAGAGTTTTGTACATTCACCAAATCGAAATTTGAAGTAAAACAGCCATATCTGGTTTTCAAAATTCTAGAGATTGCCAAAAAGATATTGTATTATTTTTTATATAAAGTTTTAAAACAACATTATGGTGATGACGTAAAACTCCTGTATACAGACACCGAGTCTGTACATTTTTAGCTTGAAATGCAAAGATTTGCGTGCTGAGGTAAAAAGAGAACCTTTGTTAGGATATAGGATTTTTTCAAATTTCAGTCTGATATCCCTTGTATGATAATAGTAGGAAGGGTGAGATAGGTTTATTGAATTCTGGAAATGTGTGAATATAATATTAGTGAGTTGGTAGCTCTGAAAGCTAAAAGTATTCTGTAAAGATTGTTGGAATATCAAATTACTGTCAGTAGAGCCAAGTGGTATCCCGTCACAGTTTCCACGCCATTATTATCTCTTGCATGATATAAAGGAAATCTTTAAAAAATGTAGTAGGGTAAGTATTCACATTGGTAAGGTCTAACTAGCATTGTTATTAGGTGAAAATATGTTACAGTAAAGAATAAAAAAGAGAGGGATTGCCAGCAGTTGATGTTTAAAATAGGTATCTCTGGTTTACTAAGGCAATACGGGGCTTATGGTCTACTGTTATTCCACCATATTAACGTACAGCAGAACAGTGGGATTCCCACAATGTTTTCCCCAGTTGATGATTTTAGTGGGCATATTAATCTTTTGTATAACGAAAAATTGTGCGGGTACCTGAAATTTGGCTATATAATGAAGAAAAATAATGAAATATTGTGTATAGTGTTATACATGCATTTAAATATATATGGTTAATGAAGGAGGATACAGAGTGACCACTTGATGACAACCTGAACAACATCTCGTTTACCTCTGGGTTTAATGGGGATGAACGTCTGGCGTGGACTATACACGTGTCGCCATACCTGGCTTGAACAAACAGGTTGTACGCCCGTAGGTGTGCGTTAACCATGGGCCGTGGTTACCCTTAGGGTTGGTTTACCCATGGGGTGGATGCACAAACGTGATGCAATATTTGGTTAGTGGGGTCACGCAATGTTCTAAGTCACATTATCGAGGAAGTTAATTGATTTACTACCTCGTATACACCTTGGGGGCGAGACCATGCCCCATAGGGGGTTAATGGTAAAAGTACAAATCAAATGTCTGTCTGGAGTTAGTAACTTAGGAGGGAGATTTTTAAATGGGCACCCATAGGGAGGTACTATAATCTTTTTGGCTTGTATTATTAATATTTGGAACCCCTGTATAATTTTGGAACTACAAAAAACGTGGTTTAAAATTGCGACATTAAGGGGGAGTAAGGAGGTCTTATCTATAGGGGTAGAGACCATGATGGGGCAACCTTTGCCACACCTTTATGGATAAACCAAAAAAAATAAAATTTCGCAAAAAAATTAATAAAATGATCGAAAAAAAAATTGAAAAATTCTGAGAAAATAAATGAGGAGACGTGGGCAATTCGGGGTAAGTGGGGAGGGGAGGAGGCATGGCGGACGGGGGATCGGAAGTCGGGCCCCGGGCCCGAAGTGATATTGTGGTGGAGAAGACTGGAACCACCTCCATTTTGAGAGGCTCATAGCCAAGACAACTATGAGGTAGTTGTCATGTGAAGGAAAACAGTCGAGGTAGTGTCATGTGAAAGACACAGACGAGGTAGTGTCATGTGAAGACACAGTCGAGGTGTTAGTGTCATGTGAAGACACAGTTGAGGTAGTGTCAAGTGAAGAAACAGTCGAGGAAGTGTCCGTGTTGAAGGACACAGTCGAGGTAGTGTCATGTGAAGACACAGTCGAGGTTGGTGTCATGTGAAGACAAGTAGTAGAAGGTAGTGTCGTGTGAAGACACAGTCGGGTAGTGTCATGTGAAAAGAACTGTTAGAGGTTATAGGTCATGTGGAAGAGACACAGTCGAGGTCTAGTGTATGTGATGACAAGTCGAGGTAGTGTCGTGTGAAAGACACAGTTGAGGTAGTGGTCGGTGTGGAAGACACAGTTCGAGGTAGTGTCATGGTAAGAACAGTAGAGGTAGTGTCATGTGAAGACGCAGTCGGGTAGTGTCGGTGAAGACACAGCGAGGTAGTGTCATGTGAAGACACAGTCGAGTTAATGTCTATGTGAAGACACAGTCGAGGTAGTGTCGTGTGAAGACACTGTCGAGGTAGTGTCATGTGAAGAAACAAGTCGAGGGTAGTGTCATGTGTGAAAAGACACAGTCGAGGTAGTGTAGTGTGAAGACACAGTCGAGGTAGTGTCGTGTGACGGGACACAGTCGAGGTAGTTAGTGTCGTGTGAAGAGACTACAGTCGAGGTAGTGTCGTGTGAAGGAGACAGTCGAGGTAGTGTCGTGTGAAGACACAGTCGAGGTAGTGTCGTGTGAAGACACAGTCGAGGTAGTGTCGTGTGAAGACACGGACACTACCTAGTGTTAACGGTGTCGTATGTGGAGACAATTTGTGTCGATAGAACACAGTGTGAAGGGTTTTATAACAAAAATCATATGCCATTATTAAGGTGTCATGTAACCCTGTACAAAAGGTAGTATCTTGTGACACAGAGGAGTATCATGACACAGAGAACAGGTTGTCGAGTGACACAGAGAGGAAGCGTGTAATGACACAGAGAACAGGGTGTCGTGTGACACGGAAAGAAGGCGTGTCGTGTGGCAAAAGGGTTGTCTTTGTTGACACTAAGAAGTAAAAAAGGGGTCGTAACAGCGACAAGAGTTTCATGTGACCGGAATGTAGTAGTAGTTAGTAGGTGTGTCATGACACATATGGAAAGATAGTGTCAAGTGACACGGGGTAGGTAGTGTCATGACTACATTGTTATGTAATATATGATGATAATGACAAAAAATATACTCTTATTTTATGTTTCTTTACAAATTAAAGAAAATACTCTTTTACGCTAAAATTAAATTTACTAGTAAAGATCAAAATGTACCGTAAGTGTTTTTGTGCTGCCGGAGTGTGTTATATATTGTGGTTGTGGTAATGGGCTAGTTTATTGATTATACTACACGACAGTTGGTTTAGACCCCCCTGCTTACCCGAGGTGTGATGGTGATGGTGATGGACTGGTGCTGAGGGTGATGAAATAATGGAAGGGGTGACTAACTGGTGGTGGGGGTGATGGACTAGTGTTGAGGGTGATGGACTGGTGGAGAGGGTGATGGGCTGGGGGTGAGTGTGGTGAACTGGTGGTGAGAGTGATGGTGATGGACTGGTGGTGAGGATGATGAAATAGTGGAAGGGGTGACTAACTGGTGGGTGGGGTTATGGACAATGTTGAGGGTGAAGGGACTGTAGTATATTGTTAATTGCTCTGGCCTACACTTTATGTTATCTATCAGGTGATGGACTGAGTGGTGAGGTGATGAATTGGTGCGGTAGGGGTGATGAACTGAGTGTTGAGGGTGATGGACTGGTGGAGAGTGTGATGGACTGGTGCGTGAGGGGGTGATGAACTGGTGGTGTGTATGATGGACTAGTGATGAGGGTGATGGACTGTTGGTAAGGGTGATGAGGATGGACTGGTTGTGAAGGTGATGGTGATGGTGATGGATTGGTGGTGAGTATGATGGACTGTTGGTAGGGGTGATTAACTGGTGGTGAGGGTGATGGACTGATAGTGTTAAAAATGGACTGATGGTTAGAGTGATTATTTTGGACATGTGGTGAGGATGATTGTGATGGAGTGGTGGTGAGGATGATTGTGATATATGTGGTGAGGATGATTGTGATATACTGGTGGTGAGGGTGGAGGTGATTGTTGGTGATCAGGGGTGAGGGACTGTTGGTGAGAGTGTTAGGACTGGGCGGACGGAGGGTGAGGGTTTGATGGACTTGTGATGAGGGGTGATGGATGAGGTGAGGGGATGGACTGGTGGTGAGGGTTATGAATGGTGGTGAGGATGATGGATGGTGGTGATGGTGATGGACTGTTGGTTGAGGGTGGACGGGTGGCGAGGGTCGATGAACTGGTCGGGGGTGTAGGGTGATGGACTGCTGGGATGAGGGTGATGGACTGGTTGTTGAGGGGTTGAATAGTGGTTGTCGGTGATGAACTGGAAGTGTGATTGTGTTGGACATGTGGTGAGCGATGATTGTGTAGAGTGGTGGTGAGGAAGATTGTGATGGACTGGATAGTGAGGTGATGGACTGGTGATGAGGGTGATGGAGTGTGGTGGTAAGGGTGATTGATTGGTGGTGAGGGAGTGACGGACTGTTGGTGAGAGTGTAGGGACTGGCAGAGAGGGTGGGGTGATGGACTAGTGATGAGGAGTGACCGATTCGTGGCGAGGAGTGCTGCCTGGTGGTGAGGGTGATGGACTAGTGGTGAGGGTGATGGACTGGGGGGTGATGGTTATGGACTGGTGTTGAGAGTGGTGGACTGGTTGGTGAGGGTGACTGGTTGAGGAGTGTAGGAATAGTGGTGAGGGTGATTGATGGACTGGCGGTTTGGTGACCAACTGATGGTGAGGGTGGTGAACTGGTGGTGAGGGTGGTGAACTGGTGGTGAGGGTGGACTGTTGGTGAGGGTGATATACTAGTGGCGAGGGTTATAGACTGGTGTTGAGGGGTCAGGACATGTGTGGTGAGTGAAGGACTGGGGTGTGGGTGACTGATGGCGAGGGTGGTTGACTGGTGGTGAGAGTGATGAACTAGTGGTGTGGACTTTTCGTGACGGTGATGGATTGGTCGTGAGGGTGACTGACTGCTGGTGAGAGTGTTGGACTGGTGGTGAGGGTGATGGACTGGTGGTGAGGGTAATGGACTGGTGGTGAGGGTGACAAGCTGTTGTGAGGGTGATGAACTGGTGGTGAGGGTCGACTGGTGGTGAGGGTGATGAACTTGTGATGAGGGTGATGGACTGGTGGTGAGGATGATGTACTGGTGGTGAGAGTTAGGGATAGACTGATGGTGATAGGGTGATAGACTGATGGACTGGTGGTAAAGGTGAAGGAATTGTGGTGATGGTGACTGACTGGTGGCGAGGGTGATGTATTGTGGTGAGGGTGATGCCTTGGGTGGTGAAGGGTGAATGTACTTGTTGGTGAGGGTGATGTATTGTGATGAGGGTGATGTAATTTGGTGGAGGGTTATGTACTGCTCGTGGAGGGTCATGGAATAGTAGTTGAAAGAGAATTTACTGTGAGAGGATGGTGAGTGATGGACTTTTGGTGAAATTGATGGCAATGGGCTGGGGGTTAGGGTGATGAACATGTGGAAAGCGTGATGAACTTGTGGTGGGGGTGATGGACAGGTGGTGAGGGTGGTGATGGACTGTTGGTGAGGGTTGATGGACATGTGGTATCTATGAGGGTGATGGACTGGTGGTGAGGGTTGATAGATTGGTGCGTGAGGGGTTATGTATGGTGTGTGAGGGTGACGGACTTGTGGTAAAGTGGAGTGGTGGTGAGGGTGACGGACTGTTGGCGAGGGTGAATGGACTTGTGGTGAGCGTGAGGAACTAGGGTGCGGCGTGATGAAACTTGTTGGTGAGGGGTGATTTGTGATGGACGGTGGTGAGGGTGATGGACTTTGTGGTGAGGGTGATATGATTGTGATGGAAGATGGTGGTTGAGGGTGATTGTGATTTACTAGTGTTATGGGTGATGGGCTAGGGGTGATGGTTATGGCTGGTAGTGAGAGTGATGGGACTGGTTGTGAGGGTGATGTGGACTGGCGGTTATGGGTGACGAACTGGTTGAGTGAGGGTGGGTGAACTTGTGGTGAGGGAGGACTGGTGATGAGGGTGATGAACTGGTGGTGAGGGTGGAATGGTGGTGAGGGTGACGAAGTGTAGGGATGAGGGTGATGTACTAGTGATGAGGGTTATGAGTTTGTAGGTGAAAAGTCATGGGCAGGGGTGGGTGTGAAGGACTGGGGGTGAGGGTGGTTGATTGGTGGTGAGAGTGATGAACTAATGGTTGTGGGTGATGAATGGAAGTGTGAAAGGTGACTGGTGGTGAGGGTTGATGGCCTGGGGTGAGGGTTATGGACTTTTGGTGAGGGTGATGGATGATCCTGAGGGTGAACTGGCTGGTGGTGAGGGTGACTGACTGGTTGTGAGGATGGACTGGTGGTGAGGGCAATGAACTGGTGTGATGAGTGTGGACTAGTGGTGTGTTTGTGATGGACTGGTTGTGAGGGTATGACTGGTGATGAGGGTGATGGAAAAGGTGATTAAGGGATTGATGAATTTTGGGTGAGGGTGATGGACTGTTGGAAAAGGTGAAGGATGACAAGATGAGGTGACAACACTGGAGGCAGTGGGTAATGGATGGTGGTGATAGTGATGAACTAGTGGTGTGGGTGATGGAATTGGAAGTGTGGAATAGATGACTAGGTGGTGAGGAGTTTGATTGTGATGGACTGGTGGTGAGTGTGATTTGTGATGGACTTGTAGGTGAGGATGATTGATTGGTGGTGATGCTGATGAGTGGTGGTGAGAGTGTTTGAAATGGTGGTGAGGGTGTTGGAGTGGTGGTAAGGGTGACTGACTTAGTGGTGAGGGTGATGAACTGGTGTACGAGTGTTGCATGGAGATAAGGGGTGATGGAATCGCAGTGAGCGGTGATGGACTGGTGGGTGAGGGCGATGTATTGGTGATGAGAGTTGATGGATTGGTGGTGAGAGTGAGGACTGTCTGGAAAGGGTGATTACTGGGTGGTTGGAGGGTGTTAGCCTGGTAGTGAGTGTGACGGATTGTGGTGAGGGTGATGGAAGGTGGTTGAGGGTGTTGGACTTGGTGGTGGCTGTGTTAACAGGGCGTGAAGTCGATCGTGGTGAGGTGTCATGGACTGGTGGTGTGGGTGGTGGATCGGTGGTGAGGGTGATGGAGTGGAGGTGAGTTTGAAGGTGATGCACTAGTGGTAAGGGTTAATGGACTGGTGGCGAGTGTTTGGAATTGGTGGAGAGGCAGATGGACTGGTTGTGAGAGTGATGGTGACAGACTGGTGTGTGAGGGTTATTTACTGGTGGTGAGGGTGATGGACTGGTGGCGAGGGTTATTATGGACTGGTGTGAGGGGTGATGGACTTTTGGTGAAGGGTGATGGACTGGTTGTGAGAGTGTGGTGACAGCTGGTGGTGAGGTTATTACTGGTGGTGAGGGGGATGGACTGGTGGTGAGGGATGGACTGGTGGTTTTGAAAGGGGGGGGGGGGGGGGGTGGGGGGATGGAATGGTGGTGAGGGGGATGGACTGGTGGTGAGGGGGATGGACTGGTGTGATGAGGGGGGATGGACTGGTGGTGAGGGGATGGACTGGTGGTGAGGGGGATGGACTGGTGGTGAGGGGGATGGAAATGGGTGGTGGAGGGGGATGGACTGGTGGTGAGGGGGATGGACTGGTGGTGGGGGGATGGACTGAGTGGTGAGGGGAATGGACTGGTGGTGAGGGGGATGGGTGGTGGTGAGGGGGATGGACTGTGGTGATGGGGATGGACTGGTGGTGAGGGTGATGGACTGTGGTGAGGGGATGGACTTGGGGGTGGGGGGATGGATGGTAGTGAGGGTGATGGACTGGTGCGTGAGGGGGATGGACTGGTGGTGAGGGGGTTGGACTTGGTGGGTGAGGGGGATGGACTGGTGTTGAGGGTGATGGACTGGTGGTGAGGGGGATGGACTGGTGGTGAGGGGGATGGACTTGGTGGTGAGGGGGATGGATGGTGGTGAGGGGGATGGTGGTAGCCCTTTGATTCATCCGAGTCCTTCAACTTCCAATTGAGACCCCTTTATTTATAGGTCCCCTCTCTATAACAACCTGTCTTGTCCACCTTTATCTATTCACGCAGTATTTTGTATGGTCGTTATCAGGGGGGGGATATCCCCTAAACCTCCTGTCCTCCAGAGTGGTAGGCCGATTTCCCTTGGTTGCAAACCTTTTGCACTTTCATCTATTTGTATTTTGACAGTGCTTGTCCCAGATGTGGGTTCCAAACTAGTGGCTGCATACTCCAGTATGGGCCGACTAAGTATCGGTATGTTATTTCAGGTTTGCCAAGGCGCCCATTATGCTGGCAGCAGTTATCTGGTTGAAGTGTGCTTCCGGAGACGATGCACGGTGTTAACTCACCCCAAGATCTTTCTCCTTGAGCGAGGTTTCCAGTTTTTGGCCACCTAGCGTACTCTGACTGCGGTCTTCTTTGCCCTCTCCCCGATCTCATGACTTTGCATTTGGCTGGGTTACAATCGAGAAAGCTAGTTGTGGACCTCGTGTCCAACCTGTCCAGGTCTCTTTGAAAAGTCCTACCTGATTCTCATTCCGATTTAATTCTCCTTTTTAACTTCACATCATCTGCGAACAGGGACACTTTCCGTCATGTCTTCACGTATACACAGAATAGCACTGTCCTAGGACTGATCCCCTGTGGGACCGCCCGCTCGTACAGGCGCCCTTGAGATACTTTCACGTACCATGACTCGTTGTTGCCTCCTGTAGGTTATTCTCTGGATCCACTGAGTGCCCTTCCTGATATACGGGCCTGATCCACCAGTTCTGCACTAATCTCTTGTGAGGAACTGTGTCGAAGCCTTCTTGCAGCCAGAAAATTGTAATCAACCAGCCTTCTCTCGGTGTCTTTACTTCTGTTACTTTGTCATGAAGCTCAGGAATGTTTGTGACACAGGGATTTGGCCTTCCATGATCAGTGTGGTTGTCGTTTATAATCTCGTTCGTTCCAGTGTTCAACAATTTCCTCCCGATAATCTTCTCCGTGACTTTGCATACTATACACGTCAGTGACACTGGTCTATAGTTTAGCGCCTCGTTTCCGTCTTCTTTCTTAAAAATGGGGACTTTATTTTCCGTCTTCCATACCTCAGACAGCTGTCCAGTTTCAAGGGATGTGTTGAAAATTGTGGTTAATGGTACAGCGTCTCTGCTCCCCTCTCTAAAAGACCCACGGTAGGAGATGTCCGGTCCCACCGACTTTGAGGTATCAAGGCTACTTAGCAGCTTCTTCACCTCCTCCTCATTTGTGTGTATTTCATCCAACACTTGTTAGTATGACCCTTCTTGGCGTCCTTCCCTGTTGTTGACTGATGTTCACTGATGTTCAGTGATGTTCACTGATGTTCACTGATGTTCACTGATGTACACTGATGTACACTGATGTTCACTGATGTTCACTGATGTTCACTGATGTTCACTGATGTTCACTGATGTACATGATGTACATGATGTCATGATGTACACTGCATGTTCACTGATGTTCACTGATGTTCACTGATGTTCACTGATGTTCACTGCAGCATCACTTCAAACCCATAGGTACTTCCTCATCCTTTTTATTTCCATTCTTCTACAATTTCGTATTATTATTATTATTATTATTATTATTATTATTATTATTATTATTATTATTATAATTATTTACATACCTACACACATATACATTCCCACAACAGTGTTTGTTCGACATAGTGTCTTTCATCTAGTAACAAAGTAACTACTATATACACACACACACACCCATACCATACACCCAACCCATACAACCCATGCCACACACCCATTATACAACACACTCAAATGAGTCAAAAGGATGTTAGGAAGTATTTCTTCAGTCATAGAAGTAGATCAGGCAGTGAAATAGCCTAGAAAGTGACGTAGACGCCCCTTATGGCGGAGAAACATGCTAGTTTTAGACGAGGTTTGATTAAAGCTCATGGAGGCAGGGAGGAGGGACCCAGTAGCATCCAGTGAAGAGGCGGGGCCCAGGAGCTTAAAGGTCTTCATGTTCTTGAATGTCTTGATGTTCTTGCAGGTCTTCATGTTCTTGAAGTTCTTGATATTCTTGAAGTTCTGAAAGGGATCATTTAGTAGTGAATGCCTCACTCAGGTCCATGTCTGCAGGTGTCCATCCTTGTCCCCCCAGATATTCATCATTCACCACTTCCCTGAGGTCAGCAACACAAGGATTAGACAACAACACAAAGACCAGACAACAACACAACACAAGGACAACTAAAAGACGAGAGAACAACAAAAGGACAGGACAACAACCGTAGCACAAGACAATAACCCAAGAGAATAACGAGAACAGTTAGATGTTATTACTGGGGAGGACACACAGAAATCTGCGCCCAGTAATAACATTCTCGTGGACAGCCAAGACCCGTACACTACCTACCAGACACACGTCACTCACCCAGTTACACCGCCAAGCTCTGGACACTTAGTAAAAATTTGAGGCTTCCTTTTATATTTCCTATTACATCCATATTAATTATTATTTTTTCGATTATTTAGCAGTGTGAGCATATTTGTGAACGTTTTCTGGTACATAAATTAGCGTCCTTGAGCAAACCTTCAAGTTCCGTACATGGAAACTGTAATTAATTGTTATCACTTATCATTTTTCTTGTTATTCGTCTCGTGTTTCTTCATGATACACGAAGATTCACAAATGCATAATGTATGTATCCGTGTGTGTGTGTGTGTGTGTGTGTGTGTGTGTGTGTGTGTGTGTGTGTGTGTGTGTGTGTGTGTGTGTGTGTGTGTGTGCGTGTGTATGTGCGTGTATGCGTGTGTGCGTGTGTGCGTGTGTGCGCGTGCGTGTGTGTGTGCGTGCGTGTACATCTACAACCACTACACTACTCATTTTATTCTATATATGATTTACTTTGTTTTTATACACTGATGGGTCCCTTGTACCTCACTCAGATGGTAGATATGTAAGTAGGTTATTTAAGTCTTCATTATCTTGTTCTATGTATGATTTAGCCATTGATGGGGGTCTTCCCCAAGCTTGCGGGACATTCCCAGGTCTATCAGATGTGCAACGTATTTGTTATCAACTTTTTCGATGAGAATGTTGCCGGGATGGAGATCTTGGTGTGAGAAACCCTTCCTATGGAACTCTGTCACTGCATTCCTTACGGCTTCATATGCTTTCTTGCATTCACCAACTGGGTTGCTGTCGAAGAAGTTGTCTAAGGGCTGTCCTGGGCAGAGCTCCATGATGATTGCAGAATGAAGCCCTTTAGCAATCCCAAGGACTTTTGGGGCTCCTCCAGCTCCTGCAGCAGCTTTCAGCAGTCTAGCTTCTGTCATGTCATATTGGTAGCTTTGGAAGATTTTCACAGAAGCAGTGATGATCGAGCCATCATCCATTGTCACATTGGCTTTATGAGTCTTAGCGAAAGCTCCTTCCCCAATTTCACTCTTAAGTGAAATTTGTGACCACACTCACTATTGCAAACTTTTACCTTTTTGCTATTTGGTCCTGATGGTGAGGAGGAAAGAAGCCGCTTCTCAGGAAAACCACCCATTCCTTATTACTTGTCATCGCTTGAGAAATTTTAAGTGCCAAGCTCAGGATTCGAACCTGAGACCTAAGTTTTGAGAGGCGTAACTCTCTTCACTGGACTGTAGTGGTTGGGTATACTAATGTTAGTGAGAAACTTCTATTTAACAATATTAATTTATGTATTTAATCTATAACAAGAAGGAAGACATGATTTGGTAAAAGATGTATAGTGTTTTCGTGAAAGATATGTATAGTTATTTTAGATGTATAAATCAGTGGTAATAGATTGGTAATGTTGTGGTCATAGATATGGAATGTAGTGATTGATTTGTAGTGTGGTGGTTAGTGCGATGGACTGGTGGTTAGTGCGATGGACTGGTGGTTAGTGCGATGGACTGGTGGTGAGGGTGATGGTTTGGTGGTGAGTGTGATGGATTGGTGGTGAGGTTGATGGTTTGGCGGTGAGTGTGATGGATTGGTGGTGAGGTTGATGGACTAGTGGTGAGAGTGATGGACTGAAGGTGATTGACCTGTGGTGAGGGTGATTGCCTGGTGGTGAGGGTGATTGCCTGGTGGTGATTGACTGGTGCTGAGGGTGATGGACTGGTGGTGAAGGTGAAGGACTGGTGGTGAGGGTGATGGACTGATGGTGAGGTTGATGGACTGGTGGTGAGAGTGATGGACTGGTGGTGAGAGTGATGGACTGGTGGTGAGGGTGATGGACTGATGGTGAGGTTGATGGACTGGTGGTGAGGTTGATGGACTGGTGGTGAGAGTGATGGACTGGTGGTGAGAGTGATGGACTGGTGGTGAGGGTGATGGACTGCTGGTGAGGGTGATGGATTGGTGAAAGTGGTGGACTGGTTGTGAGGGTGATGGATTGGTGGTGATAGTTATGTACTGGTGGTGAGAGTGATGTACGGGTGTGTTGGTGATGGACTGGTGGTGAGGGTGAAGGATTGGGGGTGAGAGTGTTGGACTGGTGGTGAGAGTGATGGACTGGTGGTGAGGGTGATGGACTGATGGTGAGGGTGATGGACTGATGGTGAGGGTGATGGACTTATGGTGAGGGTGAAGGACTGATGGTGAGGGTGAAGGAGTGGTTGTGAAGGTGAAGTACTGGTGGTGAGGGTGATGGACTGATGGTGAGGGTGATGGACTGATGGTGAGGGTGATGGACGGATGGTGAGGGTGATGGACGGATGGTGAGGGTGAAGGACTGGTGGTGAGGGTGATGGACTGATGGTGAGGGTGATGGACTGATGGTGAGGGTGATGGACGGATGGTGAGGGTGATGGACTGATGGTGAGGGTGATGGACTGATGGTGAGGGTGATGGACGGATGGTGAGGGTGAAGGACTGGTGGTGAGGGTGATGGACTGATGGTGAGGGTGATGGACTAATGGTGAGGGTGATAGACCGGTGGTTAGTGTGATGGTTCTTGTTCTTGTCCAGACCAGAGCTTTGGTAAGATGGGTAAGGAAGAAGGATGGGTAAGGATGGAAATATTGGAAAAGGGTGGGAGGGGGGGGAGAGGTAGGATATAAAAGGTAAGTGGCCCAACCACTTTGGTGTAAGTTAAAAAGTGTATGTGAAATGATAAGATATTATTTAAGGGGTATAATACTAACCCATCAGAGTCACATAGATATAACAGATATATAAGTACATGACTCTGAATTGGTAGTAATTATACAAGTTGCAATTGCTTTTTTTTTTTTTTTTTTTTTTTTTTTTTTTTTTGCGATTGCACAACTGATATTTATGCGACAATGAAGGCAATAATTTTCTGGCCAGTTTATAAATTTCGTGACAATGGCTTCTTACAGGTGGTGTCCAGCCATAGTAAATAGCATAATTTTTACATGTATAATGTTATGTAAGATGTCTCCGTAATTGGGGGCGATGATTTTCTCAGTATACATAGAAGGGTTCTGGTGGTACCCAATCTTCTTCATCAGGTAAGTTGCTCAATATCATGGGTCGAGGGTAATCATCTTTATGAATAAAACGACAAACCCTCTGTGGGAGAGTCATTCTTTGAGTCCTGTGAGGAGGAGTATTGATGATATAATCCGTGGTATTTACCACTTGTATAGGATGTTCTCTATCTGGCATGTATAGTTCTTGCATTGTATAGAGTTGTTTCTTTTTTAGGGTGTCAAGACGTACATTTATGGCAGTAATATCTTGTTGTATGTGTAAATCTGCCATTTTAACTCTGTCTCTCCTCCTGGTATCGGTAATAAAGCGAAGAGCTCTATTCTGGACCCTTTGTAACCGTAGCATGTTAGTCTTTGTTGTTAATGATCATTGTTCGCATCGCTATTGTGCCGTGCGGACAGGCTGCGCAGTAGCTCCTGATACAACTGGTTTACTGCGCAGTTTTCCTGTTTTGTGCATACAACATGGCGGATCGCATTGGACGTGGGTGAGCACTGTTTGTGTGGAATTGGTGCGTGGCACGCTTACAGGAACAACCATGCACGTGTTACTGCATGCCATCATCAGTGAGGTATATGGAATACCGACCGAAGAATTATATGGAGTAGCAGTAAATGGTGTGTCGAGAATTTTCATCAAGTTTAAAGACGCAGGATTCTACACAAGCATAGTCAACAAATATCAAGAGAAGAGGCTAGCAGTGAACACTATGGTGGAAGTCTGCTTACATGATGTGTCCAGCTATGTGACGTGGGTGAAAGTACGAAACGTGCCTTTTGAGGCGACGGAGCATGATGTGACGGCGGTGTTTAGCAGCTATGGGAAAATCCACTCAGCAGTGATGGGGGTGTGGCAAAATGGACCTTATGGAGGGGCTACCTGAAGAATCATTTACGCTGAAAATGACGTTGAGGCAGCCAGTTCCATCATACGTATTTAAATGGAGGACTTCCGAACGCAGGTCAAAGTGTACTACTCAGGGCAGCGGAAGACTTGCGGGATTATGTGGTTCTTTTGAACATATGGCGGCCCAATGCTATAAAAAAGCTGGACGGAGGGAACAGGTACCAGTGATCTTACATCATGGGAATGCTCTGGGGGTGGCGGAGGAAGGAGTAAGGCCAAACAAGATTCCTTGCCGATGGAGTGACGAAGTGGATAGGGTTGAGGCGACTATGGAGGAAAGTGTAACACTAACAGTTGATAAGGGACAGACGACATCGACGTCTAATGAGGAGGGTACGGGCCAACAGGATGGCTTGCTGGAGGAAGTACTTAGTTCCTTTTTGCATGACGTTGAGGAGGGACAGGTGGATGAAGGGTGTAACCTGGTGCAGGCAACGGTGCAGCAAGATCAGGAGGTTAGGAATACTGTGGGGCACTAATGTTAATGTGCACAACGTTTGTGGCAGAGGTCCATAGGGCGGAAAAGACAGGTGACGAAGTGTGTGGGGAGGGATTTTCTCGTAAGAGAACTGCAGGAACGTCTGAGATGGACGATGTTCTTACTCCGGGACAAAGAACAGGAGTAAAATCTTGGAGAAAAGGATGTATGTCATAAGGGAAAGAGGAAGGGGTAATGTAGGGTTCAAGGGTTTTCTAGGGATAATGAAGGGATAGGGGGGTGAATAAGCAAGCGTCAAGAAAGATGCCATACAGCAGGAGGGTTTATAGGAGGGTGTGTGCCAAGAAGAAAGGGTAAACCACCACTATTAAAATAATTCACGATAGTAACTGTAAATGTAAATGGATTGAAGAATGAAGTGAAACGAGTATGGATGGAATGGTTTTTGAGGAGATATAATGTGGATGTATGTTTATACAAGAACATAATTATAAGATAGGCTGTGCTTTGGCATTAAAGGGTTATAAATTGTATGTAAGTGGGTCTGTTAGGTTAAAAGGGGGAGGGGCAGTGGGTGAAAGGAAAATAGTCCCTTACGTATTATAAAGTGGGAAGAAGGGGGCGAGGGTATGGAGGGTGGATGGTGAGTGGGAGCATCTAGAGTATGTTTCATTGGGGTTTATATGCCAGCAAGAATATAATCAAAGTAAAAGAGGATTTTGTGAGAGACGTTTTAGTGTATTTTTTAAGGGGTTTACCTCTAGTAACTGTAATAGGGGGGGACTGGAACTGTGTTATAAGGGGGGGGGGGACGTGGAGCCAAGGGGGGCGGGTTTGTGTATTACGGTCGTTACGCAATGTTTTACAGGATGCAGGGGTGAGGGACGTGGAGGGGAGTGGGGCTTGGAGAGTGGATTACACTTTTGTTAGGAGAAATTATTCAGCGAGGTTAGATAGGATTTATATAACGGAGGCAGTTAGGGTAGGAGGGGTAAAAACAGTGGACGTAGGGTTTTCGGATCATGGGGCAGTTTTGGTAGAACTGGATTGGGAGAGAGTGGTAAAGGTATAATTCAAGTTTCTGGAAGTTTAAATGCGAGGTTGGTGAGGAGTGAGGTGGTGAACGCGAGTTTAGAAACTGGTGGAGACAATTGTGGAGGGCAAGGGATGGGGTAGGGAGTATTTTGGATTGGTGGGAAATAGGGCTAACCTGGTATCGCGGGTTTTATAAATATAAAGGAAGGGGAGGGCGAGGTGGAGGTACGGTTTACAGAATTATTTGGAACAGAAAAGCTCAATGATTTGTTACGCAAGAGATGAGGGGAAGTCTTTTGAAGAAATATCAGGCTAAGGGGGAGACTAAGGGACTTTACATAATGAAAGATTTGATGAATTAAGGGTAAGGGCAGGTATGGATGCCGTGCTATGGGGAGATAAACCGTCGGGGAGTGTGTTAAGAAGTTTTCGCATTAGACAACAGGAGTCCACTAAAATACTTTTAGAGGTTAGTGACGATTTGGAAGGTTTTACTAAGGGCAAATGTTGGTGACAACTGAGGGGAATAAGTAATTATGCGGACTATTGGTTTAAAAGGAAATGGGAAAAAGGTAATGTGGGGATAGTTAATAAAGAAAGAGGAGGGTGAAGGTCTTGGGGAAAGGGGGGGAGGACAGAGGGGGATTGGAGGGAATAATAAGTAAAGGAAGAAGTGAAAGAGGCAGTGTTCAATTTAAGTAAGGGGAAAGCACCCGGGGGTTGATGGGCTTTCCAATGATTTTTACAGAGTGCATTGGGAAACCATAAAGTTTTTTTTGGTTCAGGTATTTAATTGTATGCTGAAGGAAGGGAAATTGGGAACGTCACAGAGGACGGGTTGGTTGTGCTTGTAAAGAAAAAAAGCGAGGGGAGAACACTGAGCACGTACAAGGGCCATATCTTTAATGTGTACGGATTATAAGATTTTTGCGAAGATTTTAGGGAACAGGATGAAGAAGGTAATAGGTGGTATGGTGCACAAGGGTCAGTTGGGAATTCCGGTCGTAGTATGAGGGATGGACATAGTCTATTAGGGAATTTTTGCAGGGTTGTAAGGGGGGTGGAATTTTGGGCATTGATTGGGGGAATGCTTATGACGGTGTGAATAGAGAGTACATGGTTGACACTTTAAGGCTTATGGGTTTTGGGGAGGGAATAGTAAAATGGGTGAAGACCTTGTATGCAAAAAGCTACGATTCAGGTGCAAATTAATGGGAGGTTGGGTAGCGTGTTTAAAATGGAGAAAGGTTTGAGACAGGGGTGTCCTATGTCTCAAATTCTGTTTGCATGTTATGCAACACCCGTTTTATGAATGGTTTTAGGAAGCAACAACGTTACAGGAGGAGGGTAAGGGGTTTTACAGAGGTAGTTGGTTATGTAGATGACACAACAATACTGATCAAAGATGTCGAAGGTTTGCGAAAGGTGGAGAGAGTAATGAGTTTTTTTTTGGAGAGGTGTCAGGCATGCGAGTCAACAGGGCCCAAATCGAAATTAATAGAGATAGGAGATTGGGGGGGGTAGAATTTGGGGGGAGTCTGGATGGGATGTGACTGAACAGCTGAAAATTTGTGGGATTATCTATATGGCAGATGAGCAAGAGGCTAGGCGGAGGAATTCGGAATTGGTGGGAGAGAAAGTTGTACAACGGATTAGGAACCTAAGAGCGAAGGATTACTCTAATGCAAAGGGCAATAAAAAATAAATTCATTGGTTTATAGTAAAGGTGGAACGTGGCAGTGGTGTATCCTTTACGGGAACAGGAGATAAAGGAGATACAGAGAAGGGTGCTTCGTTATATATGGGGTTTTGGACGAGCATGGCTAAGTAAAGAGGTGGTTATGACGAATGTGCGCAGAGGGGAGTAGGGGTTTGGTGCTAGGGCCGAGGGTAAAGGTCATGTATGTTAAACAAAAGTACGTAAAGGGGGGGGGGGGGGGTAAAAGGGGTGAGGGTTGGGAGGGTGTAGGGATGTACGACGATGGTGGGAGGAAAGGACTTGATGGAATGTGAGAATATGCTAAGGGTTATGTTAGTAATAGGTGAGGTAAAAAGCTCAAGGTGGGAAGGGTTTGTAGGGATGAGTAGGAAACCAGAAGTGATGCAAGGGGTGGCGGTAAAACCCTTTTTATGATTGGGGTTTCGATTTGGCATGATTTTCCCGAAACTTAGATTAATGCCTAGGGTAAGGGAGTTAGTTTATAGGTTTGTAATGGGGATTTTAAACGTCAAAGCAGGCTTTGTGTGTGATGGGTTTGGTAAAGGAAGCGAAATGCGAACATTGTGAGGAATCGGAAACAGCTTTTCCCTGCCGTATATTTTTGTAGGGAGTTGGGCAGGTACGGGTGGGTGGCTAGAGTCTTCAAGTTAATGGGTGGGGGCAAAGTAAGATCCTGCGTGCCCTAACTTTAGAGGTAAGGGGGGTGTCTGAGGTTGTAAGAGAGCCATTCTGTACATTGTGACAGATTTCTTGTTTTATTCCTGGGGCTTGAAGGAAAAAGGCGGGGATTAGGGTAAGGGGTATTGCGGCAGGAATTTATCGCACGGTATGCAGAAATAAACTCATTATGGGAACAGGTGGACAAATGCGTTCCCGGAGGCATATAGAAATATAAACGGTAAGGGGACCAGTAAATTTTGGCTACTTTAAATACTAAGGGACCATTTTCCCTTTTCTAAAAGCGAGTTTATGACCCTAATGAAGGATATGTAAATGTGGTAGGATTGTCCCTGAGAGTTGTATGGGGGGGATGACATGTCAGATGTGGTATAATTTGGAGAGTTTTCTTGTGTGTGAATGTTTAGTTTAACCATGTGTTGAAAGACAAGAGGTCATTGATGAACATAGTTTTAATAAGGTAAATGATCTTTTTCAGTGAGACAACTACAAGAGGGAACACACAACATTGTTAACACACTAATAATAATGTGCTATGTAACATGGGTGTGTATCTTTGTTATTTTAATAGTGTGTTTAGTTTCTCTGTGGTAAGGTGTGGAAATGGCTATTTTGTCACCTTTATTATATTGTAATTTTTGAGGTGTTTAGTATTATGTCTTTGTGTAAAAAAGTTTAATATACAATATTAATGAGTGTGCAACGAATTGGATTATATGAGAAAAGTCTTTGTTTATAAAGTTCATATATAAAGGTAAAAAAAGTGTGACATTCTTTGGATTATATTGCCTTTTGTGTTATAAGATACTGGCTGTATTTTATGGATATAATAAACCCACCTGTATGTTCAGGTGTGGGCTGTTTTTAGTTACATGTATGTTGTGTGTGCTGGTTGGGCATTTTGGAGGGGGAATCAAGCATTTACAGTTGAACGTGTTTTTCTTATGTATAAGTTTAGTGCTGGGATAAGGAATGTGAAGTTGTTTGTTTTTATTATTTAATGGATTATGTTTCTTTGTTTATGTAACCTAAATATAGCACAAATGTATGATGTGTATTGTGTTTTTTAAATAAAATATAAAAAAAAAAAGTATTGCCCCTGACGGCAATATACCATGTAAAAAACGAAACATGACTTCACGCACCCTAGGCCGTAATTTCAACTTGCTAAATCGGAGCCATATATTTTCCCACGAGTACATGGGGAACAAACCTTCTACTGGAGCTGCGCACGTACCCCCTAGTAACCTACTTAAAACCCTTATGCGAATGTTCCTCCGTTCCTTTACCATCAACAAAGCTCGTAGTACAATCTCACATTCCCTTAACTCCATTCCCCTATACCACTTTTTCACCCTCGTATATACTTGGTCCATATTTCCCGCCATCACACCCATACGCCAAACCTCCCATTTTAGAAAAACACATTTCACCCTACGCTTTAAGTCCAACAATCCTAAACCTCCTCGACGTACAGGTAACATAACAACCTCACGTTTTAACCAATCACACCTCGATCCCCACAGAAAGGTAAATACTCTTCTCAATATTCCATTGATCGCTGTTCCTGTAATTGGGAATACAGCCGCGACGTGCCACACCTTACTATACAATAAAACGTTAACAACAATCACACGTTGGGCCAGAGTGAGATGTTGGGGCCTCAAAACACCCAGACGACCAATGACCTTTTCCAACGTCCTTACTGAATTTTCCTCCCGCGCCACATCCAAATCGTCTCTATAAATAATACCGCAAATCTTTAATGACATCGCCGTTGTGTTAACCACGTTACAGCTCACCATTCCACCCCCTTTCCAGGTACCCAACCCCATGATCATCGACTTTTCACTATTTACCTTCATACCCTTGGCACGTTCAAACACACGCACATCTTCCAACCCTTTCATAGACATTCGTTCACACACCAAAACAGTCGTATCATCCACATAACCTATTAATGCCGGCCAACAATCCCCTTCCCCTACCCCCCCCCCCCCCCCCCGCGCCAATAACTGTGCTCTCAACCATCCTATAAAAGGGATCCTGAAAACACGCAAATAAGATCTGTGACATAGGGCATCCTTGTCTTAAACCTCTACCCATCTCAAAGTCCGTCCCCATACACCCATTTATTTGTACCCTCATCCTTGCCCCCTTATACAGCGTGTTTACCCACCCAACTATTTCTTCTCCATAACCCTGTCTCCGAAGAATACTCTGCAGTGCACCCCTTTCCACTCTATCATAGGCGGCTCGCCAGTCCAAGGCCAGTAAAGCCGCCCCCTCCCCTCCCCCCTTTGACTCCACAAAACTTCTTATAAGCCCGTGACCTTCTAACATCGACCTGCCCGGCAAACCCAAACTGCGATGGCGAAACGACCTCCCCACCACGCATTTTACCCTATTACCCAAAACTTTTGCGAAAACCTTATAGTCTGCACAGAGCAACGATATCGCCCTATACTTCCCAAGGTTTGGCTGCCCTTTGCCTTTCGGGACCAACACCACAACTGCCGTATTCTGCTTATCCCCTAACGTACCCTTCTCCTTCATACAATTTAATAATCTTACCATGAACTTCCCAATCAACTCCCAATGCTGCAAATAAAATTCCACCGGTAAACCATCAATACCCGGGGACTTGCCCTTCCTCATTCCGTGTAAAGCAATTTCAATTTCCTCCTCAGTAATAACCCCACCCAATGCCTTCCTATCACTGTGACCCAAAATGCACTTAGCATACGTGCACACCTTACTTAATTCCACTTCATCCACGCCAGTGTTTTTTATACCATGTATCCGCATATGCACTCATAGCTTTTGTGTTTCGTATCACTTGACCTGCTCTATGGATTCCCATCGTCTCATTTACCTCCAAGCTCGAGACTGCCGTCAGCGCCTGCTTTTGCTTTTGTTGTCTCAACACACACGCGGATGGCCTGTCTCCCCACAAAACTTCTTCTAATCCTGCTTGCACCCTCACCGCTTGAAACCGCTCATTATGCAACGTTCGCAAGCTCTCTTTTATGTCTACAATCTCGTCCATGGGGTAAACACCACTAACCGATCCCTGCCCATAACAACTTCGTAATCGATCCTCTAAATAATTCGCTAGCCCATATTTTAAAGTGTTTATACGCCTACCCTCCCTCACATAAAAGGACTTTATCCTTTCCTTTGTCACCGAGTCCCACCACGTTACAATGTCTTCCACCTCCTGAGCTTCCCTTGAAAGCTCATTCCACAGCATAGAAAAACCCTCCAACCCTTCCTCATCACTTAACACTAATATTTAATTTCCAATAATTCTTATAAATTTCGGCCATTCCCTCCCACCCTACCTCCACTACTACTGCCCTATGATCTGACAAGACCGTCTCCACCGTATTAAAAGACTTTACAACTACTCCCTGCGAAATATACACTCTGTCTAACCTTGCAGCATATCCCCTTCTGATAAAAGTATGTTCTGTTTCCCACACCCCTCCCCCAAACACATCTCTTAACTTAACATCCCTCAACAAATCTCTGAGAGGTGCAGACACATGCCCAGCCCCTTTGGGTTCGACGTCAGCCGCCCTTATGACACAGTTCCAGTCACCCCCACTATCGCTACTTCCGGAAGACCACGCAAAAAATAAACAAGGTCCTCACACACAAAAATCCGTTCGAACCTTCGTGTCATTCTCCGCAGGGGCATAGACACTTACCAAAGGATACACGCTTTCCCATCCAAGTCCCATCCACTCGCAACAACCTCCCCCCACCCCCCTCACATCTCTGCAACACCCCTCCCCCCCCCCCCTCACATCTCTGCAACACCCTCCCCCCACCCCCCTCATATCTCTCAACACAAACGGGCTCGTCTCTTTTATTAAAAGACCCACACCACCTTTCAAACGAATAGTTGGCAGGGTCAGTACTGTATAACCTGCAACCTGCAACACTTCTCCTTCTTTGAAATTGTGTTCTTGAAGGGAGAGAACATCAATTCTATGTTTGCTAAGAAAACTGCTCAACCAATCTCTCTTTAGTCTAGTTTCATAAACCGTTAACATTAGCAGTCATACACCTAAGGCCTGTTAATTTTCCACCCTTTCCTCTTCTCTTCCCGTGGTTCACCACTTGATTTGTTACGTCTAGTGTCTTCTTTACAGTACCTTCCCATTCGCCCTCCCTTCTTGCGATGGCGTCCCTCATGACCCCCCCCTCCCCCACCCCTCCCCTCACCCATCCTCTCAGTTTTTTTCCCAGTCCTCTGTGCCGGCGTCAGTACGTCATCCGAATCTGACGTAGCTGCCCGTTTCCTGGTAACGTTCTATCCTCCATGTTAAGATCCGAGGAAGCCTCACGGGGTACCTCAACATCCACCTCACAATGAGGTATGAAGTCTCCCGATGTCCCAGTCTCGTCGTCTTCTGCGGAGTCTCATATTGTTGACAATCCGGACTCAGAAAGTCTCCAGCTCGTCTTCCGGAGACGGAGCTTCCACCACTTGCGGTGACAAGGTCCTTAAAACTTCGTCTAAATCCTCACCGACATTCGTCTCTCGACCAATTTCAACACGTCATGCCGGGGTACCAATCCATAAATGGTACGGCAACGACTCAGGCAGGCAGCTGGGGGGAAGGACTTACTCTCATTTCGAAAAGCCTTTTCCACCATCTCACTCCAAAAACGACCCCACGCCCTTCCTCTGACGAACGATGCTCACCTTATCACGTGGAGGGGGCTACTTCTTCTTGCACAGGTTTGGTCACGCGCGTTTTTTCGCATGCCGCCGCTATTGGTCATACTCCCACAAATGCGACACGTACCCGCTGCCCAGGGAAAAAAACCATTTCCTTGCCTAAAACTTTAAGAAACACATAGACGTATGGGGTTACGCAAAAGCTCTTAAGGCTGAATGTACCCCCCGGCATACCGGTTTTGGCACCCATTATCCACTTACCCTGCTGGGCAAATGCACATTTCCCAAATTTTTTTAAATACGTTTTTATTCAGCTTCGTTTGCCTCGAAGGGACATTCCCAAAATTTATCCAGGTTAATATCGAACACTCCACCATCTCACACGCACAGCAGGATAACGTCAAAACACACATCTTGAAAGCGGTAACCACCGATTCATAAACTGTCGCAGCAAGCTTTTCCCCAAATACTCTATGCCTCCGTTCAGGGGCCCACCCCCTACAATTCACCCTCTTTATGCCGTTGTCTCCCCCGATTTTTTTTTTTTTTTTATATATTTTTATTTAAAACAGTGCGATCAAATGACAGAAATAATTTAAAAAAATACCACAACAATTACTGCACTAGAACGCACTTAACCCCCCGAAACCCAATAACGACACCATACAAAAGGGTAAAACTCTCACAAAACCCCACCGATGTTACATTGGGATTTCACTCACACACAAAACACCCCTATATTACAGTGAAAAAATACACTCACACACAAAACCCCCATATTACAGTGGTAAAACAAACCCACACAACACTATACATTACAGTGAATTGTTTAAAAAAAATTTTTAAAAAACACTCAACAAGGTTACATATTAACAAACATCAAAAACGGGAAATTAAGAAATGTACAATAAAACAGAGAAAACAAAACAAACAAACACCACAATGACACACACAAGCACACACGTTTCACTACATGAGAGCCCCCCCTCAACTGGCCCGCCACCAACAGACCCACGCCCCCCACCCCACCTCAAGAATCCTCAATTTAAGGCGCTTCGGATTCCCTCACCGTCAATTAAACCCTCAACATGGCCCAACCAATCATTAAATTCCTTACCCCCCCACCATCGTTTGCATATCCATACGCAGTTTTCTAGCCCCCCTTTTTCCTCGCCCCCCACCTCCCCAAAATACCCGCGTTTTAGATACACACTCATCATACGCTTTTTCTAAATGTATAAGCCCCAGCCCCTCCGTGGCTAACGGGAAGACGTCACCACCCCTTTACTTAGCCAGTCCCCAAACCCGAACCCCATATAAATCGTGAAAATCCCATGTTGCAACCGTGCACCTCTCGCCGCCTCAGCGGGTGATACATGCCACCCGTGCCATATCTTACTATACAACAGCACGTTCGTCACAATGACCTCGCTGATGTCAACGTTAGCTGCGCCGTCCTCAACCACCCAATCCTTTTCAATACCCCATCCAACGGTGCGCATCGAATTTACCTCTTGTGCGACCCTATCATTCTTAGCGTACAACTATCCACAAATCAATAGCTGATCCCACCACACTCCAGCAACCCGCGCCCCTACAGTCCCATCTCTATTACGTTATGCCTAGTCCCATATACTTATACTTTTCCACATTAATTTTCCATCCCAGTAGCCTCTCCAAACACATCTACCACCTTACCCAACCTTGTGTAATATCCGTCTCATCCCTCCACTCAATACAGTTGTATCTTCCACATAACCCACTAATACCCGCCAACCCTCTCGTTCCTTACTAAACCCTTCCACTTGCGATACTCCACCTAACTGCCCTATAACAGGGATCCTGGAGCACGCAAACAATATTTGCGATAGAGGGCAACCCTGTCGCAAACCCCTTCCCATCTGAATGTTACTCACCTAGCCTTCCATTAACCTGTACTCTCATAATGCTCCCTGATACCATGTTTTTCCGCCCAAGATATAATTTCCTTCCTCGAATCCCGCCAACGCATGTACTTCCATTAACGTCATCCCTCTCCACACTAATCGTAAGCGCTCGCCAATCCAATGCCAACTCACCGCCCACCCCCAACTCCCCCCCCTCTTTTCTATAACATTCTAAGAACTCCCAGCCCTTCCATACATTGTCACTACCCGGTACCCCATATTGTCCTCTGTCAATACGTTACCTATCACACCTTTTTTAATCTATTTCGCCTAATATTCGTGCAAATAACTTATAAACGCCACACATAAGCGATATTGCTCGGTAATCCTCCTACTGTAAGTCTGTCCACCTTTTTCGAACTAATAACCACGACAGCAGTCCTTTGCTGCTTCCCCCCATTTCCCATCATCCTTCATTACATGAATAACCTCACTAAAAAATCCTCATCAATACTCCCAATTCCTAACGTAAAAATCATTAGGCAACCCATCTACACCTGCGCCTTACCTATACTTGCACCAACAAAGCTTGCGAAATCTCACTTTCCGTGATCGGACCTTCTAAATGTTACCCTATCCATACCATCAATCTCACAATGCACGAAACCTCCCAATTTCCCCTTTAAAGCCTCATCTCGATAACCTCCGTTTTGTGGCATATGACCTAAACCATGCATCTAATAACCACTCATTACCTCTGTCGTTACTAATACCTGCCCCACTCTATCCCCTCCCATCCCCACAATTGAACAGTTAATCTCCAATCATCTCCGTCCCCACTCTTCTCCTTACGCTGTTTCCTCAACAACGCATGTGCCGAAGGCCTGTTCACCCCCATAACACCTCTTCCAGCCCACCCAAATCGCGCGCCATCAAATGCTTTCATTTTGCAATCCCTGATACGCTCCTTTAAACCCTCAATATATCCACCGGATGACTAACCAGCACTCCCACGCTCGTACAGCTCTCAACTTCCGCCTCAAGAATAGATTGGTACCTCATACTCAACCTGTATATTCCCATCCCACTACGAATATAAAATTCCTTAATACGGAGATTTCGCCACAGTAGTCCTCACCAACTAACCAATTCACTATTCCCAGGCCCTCCCGCCACCAACTCCCCACAATTGAACAAATGACTGTTGATACTCTTCTTGCTGCAACACCTTTACATTCAACTTCCAAAACCCCTTACACCTTCTCGCAACCCCTTCCCAACCTATATCCACCAAAACACCCTCTTGGATCAAAAATACTACGTCCATTTACCCTCACAACCATTGTATTACAACTGTCCTGGGAACGTATAATCGATCGAGCCTAGCCGCATACCCACGTTTAATAAATGTGTGCTCACCACCTCACCTCCCTCAACATCTTGTCAATCCATCCCTGATAACAATCTCTCCAATAATCCCCAAAACAATGGATGCCCTGCCCCTCTCGGTTCAACATCCTTATTCCTTATCACACAACACAGTTTTCCAGTCACCTCCTTATCACAGCAACCCCCCCGGCAATCCAACGCAAATAATATAGCCAGAACTTCCTTACGAAATTTATTCTTTATCTCACATCTCCTCTGCTGGGCCATACACACACACCAACGTCATCTGTACCTGACACCATAACCCTCCACGCGATCACCCTCCCCTCTCCCCCCTCACTATTGCCCTTACAACCAACGGGCTAGTTTCTTTCACCAAAATGGCCACACTCCTTTCAATCTGACTGCATGCTCAACATACACATTATAACCCATCCACCTTCAACTCATAACCCGGTCTATAATGTGTTCCTGCAAGAACACAACGTCAACGTCATGACGCACCAATATTCCTTAAACCATTCACACTTTCTCTGAACCTCAAGCATTGATGTTCAATGTCAGGCACTTAAACCGACAAGGGGGGGTTTCCTCTTGACACTTACCGACCTTATCACCTGATCGTTTTCATGGCACCCTTTTCCCTCCACACCCCACCCCCCTTTCTGTCCACCCTTTAAACCCAACCCCTGCCCCTGCGCGCCACTTGAACCTCTCCCGCATGGCTTCCGCCCATGTTTTCTTCCCAGGTCTTTGTGCGGGCGTAATGGCACGCGTCGGAATCCGAAAGCACTGCTGCGCGCTGCTGCGCTTTCGCTGTCGTAAACGGTCCTAACGGACCTGCACAATTCATCCAGCTCAGTGCCATGATGAACCTCCACCTCCACAGTTCACCAACCTGTCATCCTTACGACACACTTCAGTCTGGTTGGCGTCACCACGCCCTCCTCAACTGCAGACCCATGATCCAGGTCTGTACCAACATCCGGACAAGGACTCTCATTAACCAAAATGTTCACAACGTCGACACTATCGTAGTTTCCGCGTCACTACCATTTCGCTTCCGCGGATGACCTCATCAAGCACTTGTACAACTCCAGGGAAGTGATGTCGTCCCCCTGCGTAGCCCCCGCCATCTCCTTTTCTTCGCCCTCTCTCAAACCTCCTCACTCCATGTCAAACTCTGCTGAGCAGAGCGAAAACAGTTGTCTTGATCCTCTCTCCTTTCCTCCACATCACGGTCGTTGCTGCTGGTCCCTATCACCACGTCTTCTTTCACATTGCGCAGCCAGGTGTCATACGAGCCGCACAAAAACGGCAAGTGCTTCCGCTGCCCAGCGTAATGTTACAAAAACCTGAGTCCTGAAATCTGCCATTCACCACGTACGATTGGAATTTGGATGTCCTGAGCGTCATCTGACAGAGAATGCACCCTCAGGTATCCCCATATACCTGGCCAACTGACCACCGTTCCTGCAGTGATCGTATGTACTGTGGCCGTATTTACACATAATGAACCGGATGTCAGATGCATCCCCTCGAACGGGCACATCTCCTGATCTTAACCCATGTTAATAGCTGGACATCTCATGCAGCCGCACCGGTCACAGCAATGGTAACAGTAAGGCCACCTCTTGAAACATTATTCACAACTGCCTCATACACATCGCCGAACTAAATTTGACAAAAATCCTCTTCGTTCCGTTCAATGCAAGGTCCAGCAAATCTCCTCTTTGGCTATTCCGTAGGTATCTCCGATGTTTGCAAGGCAAAAGCAACTCTTGATGGCCCCGTTAACAGCTCCACTGGTTAATACAATGCAGACTGTATTTACCCTGCGCCGGCCGAGCTGCGCCATGTTGGTGAAAAATAATACTTGCCACCAACAACTCCAGTGGCAGCAGCAGCACACGTCCTCTCCACTCAGGTTGAAGACGAATAAATTTGAATTGTATGCTGAAGGAAGGGAAATTGGGACGTCACAGAGGGCCGGGTGTGGTCCCGTGCTTGTAAAGAAAAAAAGCGAGGGGAGAACACTGAGCACAACAGGGCCATATCTTAATGTGTACAGATTATAAGATAATTGCTAATGATTTTAGGGAACCGGATTAAGAAGGTATAGGTGGTATGGGGCACAAGGTCAGTTGGGAATTCCGGGTCGTAGTATGAGGGATGGACATAGTCGTATTAGGGAATTTTTTGCAGGGTCGTAAGGGTGGTGGAATTATTGGGCATTGATTGGAAGAATGCTATGACGGTGTGAATAGAGAGTACAATGGTTGACACTTTAAGGCTTATGGGTTTGGGAGGAATAGTAAAATGGGTGGAAGACCTTGTATGCAGAAGCTACTGATTCCAGGTGGTAAATTAAGTGGTAGGTTGGTAGCGTGTTGAAATGATGAAAAGGTTTGAGACAGGGGTGTCCTATGTACTCAAATTCCTGTTTGCATGTATGCAACACCCACCGTTTTTATGGAATGGTTTAATTAGCAACAACGTTACAGGAGGAGGTAAGGGTTCACAAGTAGTTGGTTATGTAGATGACACAACAATACTATCAATGAGTCGAAGAGGTTTGCGAAAGGTGGAAGAGTAATGAGTTTTTTTGGAGAGCGTCAGGCATGCGTGGTCAACAGGGCTAAATCGAAATTATTATGAGATAGGAGATTGGGTGGGGGTAGAATGGGGGTGGAGTCTGGATGGGATGTGACGAAACAAGCTGAAAATTAGTGGGATTATCTATATGGCAGAATGACAAGAGCTAAGCGGAGGAATTCGGAATTGGTGGGAAGAAAGTTGTACAACGATTTAGAACCTAAGAGCGAAGGATGTACTCTAAGGCAAAGGGCAATAATAATAAATTTCATTGGTTTATAGTAAAGTGTGGAACGTGCGTGGTGTATCCTTTACGGGAACAAGGAGATAAGGAGATACAGAGGAAAGTGCTTCGTTATATATGGGGTTTTTGGACGAGCATGGCTAAGTCAAGAGGTGTTTATGACGAATGTGCGCAGAGGGGGAGTAGGGCTTTGATGCAGGGCCGAGGGTAAAGGCCATGTAATGTTAAACAAAAGTACGTAAGGGAGGGGGTAAAAGCGGTGAGGGTTGGGAGGTGATGAGGGATGTACGACGAAGGTGGGATGAAAGGACATGTGGAATGTGAGAATAGTTTAAGGGTTATGTTAGTAATAGGTGATGTAAAAAAGCTCAAGTGCGGCGGAAGGTTGGTAGGAGAAGAGTAGGAAACAAGAAGTGATGCAAGGGGTGGGCGGATATACCCTTTGTATGATTGGGGGGTACGATTGCATGATTTCAGAAACTTAGATAATGCCGAGGGTAAGGAGTTAAGGTTATAGGTTTGTAATGGGGATTTTAGCGTCAAGCAGGCTTTGTGTGTGATGGGTTTGTAACTGAGGCGAAATGCGAACATTGTGAGGAATCGAAACACTTTTCATGCCGTATATTTTTTTTTTTTTTTTTTTTTTATTTTATTTAAAACAAATGACAGAAATATATTAAAAAGATACACGACAACAGATTACTGCACTAGAATCGCACTTAACCCGAGACCTAATAACGACACATACAGTACAGTGGTAATACAACACTCACACACAGCCCCCACAGACCGTATTTACATTGGTATTACACTCACACACAACAACACCGTATATTACAGTGGATAATACACTCTCACACACAACACTATACATTACAGTGATATTGTTTTATTTGTTTAAAGAACATTTCTAACAAGGTTACAATATTACCAAACATCAAACCACAGGAATTTATGAAAATTGTACAATAATACAGAGGATAAACAAAACAAACAAACACGCACCAATGACACACACAAGCACACACATACACTACATGAGACTACTCAGGCACATACTAGGTGAGGTTTCTGCCGTGTCACACACGTATGCAAACTAAATCTAAGATCTCAGTGCTAACAGAGCACCAACGATACTCAACATTATCACGAGATCTTAACATACATAGGTATTAGTATTCAAAGAAGGAAACGTATTAAAACAAAAAAGTTCCACAAAAAAACATTCAATATAAACAAAACAAAACTAACGATGTGAATTTTACATCTCAGCAAAACAAAGAAAAATAATGCAAACAAGTTACATGTAAATTAATATTACTGAAAAGCACACTGTAACACAAGCATAAAATATAAACATATAATAAAAACCAATGCTTATGCTAGGAAAACACTTTTTACCACTTACAATTGAATCAAAAACAGTAAAGACACTTATAACATATTTGAGTCTCATTGAAATTTTCATCATAAAGTCTTGAAATGATTTATACATGATAAAAATATGCAACGTAGTGCTACACCTTTCTAAATGATAACTGTGTAGTTGCTGAAACCCTCGGGGTATAACCTATTGCCTCTAGATATCAAAACACAATTATACACCATATAAACAGCTCTCCATGCTCACACCCAAGTCTAGGAAAATAGCCCTTCGTATCCCCTTACCCATTTTGCAATTCTCCATTAAATCCCTTAATGTGAAATTTCGATAACCCTCACTAAAATTCTCTCTCCCATCTCCCTCCATACACCCCTTTATTTCTACACACTGTGTCCTATAAAAGTTGCTGCAAACGCATTAATTCTTGCACGCAACGTCCGCCTCCCTCTCGCCCACATCATGTATATATAATCCGTATCATATACCCAATCGCATTCTCAACCCTTTATTTCACCCCAGTTATATCTAATACTTAAAACCCTCCAAAACTGCAAACCCCCTGCCCCCCCACTAACCTTAAAACCTTACCCATGCCAAACCCTTATAAGTTCAATCAATCGCAAAAATATACCGTATGATAAATATCGCCAATCCTCCACAATCCTTGCATTCCCCAACCTCCTCCGTATTCTCTATAGAATAAAAACCATTCCAGACGGCAAGATCCATGTAAAAATCCCATACATAACTTCTCTGACTTTTAGGTTTTTAAATCCAATTTAATTTTTAAACGCCCCCCTAATATTATCAATCAACATCGGATAAACTCCTACCGCCTATGCTAACCACAGCCTTCCATCCTGCCCTATCAAGATCTCTCAATTTAAATTGTGAGTGATCCTCACTTTTATGAAACCCGTAACATTGCCTCACCTATCAGAACTCCAGACCCTCCCACCACCTCGCATAATCCTGATGTGCTCCTATGAAGGACCGTCTTCTTTCGGCCCGCCCCACTCCCGCTTATAACTATGTTTTTAAATACATACTATATCCTCTTTTATATGACATCTATAAGACCCCAGCCCTCCACGCCACAGGAGTGTGACAACCGCTCTAACTTAACCATTCGCTCCCTGTTCCCCAAAGAATCTAAAAACACTTTTTTGAACCTTTTTATATTCACAACGAATATCCGGAAATATACCGTAACAAGCTCATAGTTTACTATATAATAGCACATTCGTTGTTATCAACCCTTTGTTGCAAAACTTAAAATTAGGCAGCTCTTAACCCACAAAGACGCATCAGAACACTATCAAACGATACGCACGGAATTTATTTGTTTGTGCTGACTTGTATCATTTCCTAAACGAATCCACATATCTTTATTTGTCCACCCTTTCCCACCTTTCAGCTACCATTCCTTCCTCACGCGACCCATTTCCAAGATTCATATACTTTGGTTTTCCCCATGTTGATCGTCATGCCCAGTAGCCCTTTTCAAAAACTTTCACTAACTTTTCTACCCGAATCAACTCCATGTTTCTCTCACACCAAAATCGTCGTGTCGTCGACATATCCAACAATGCCCGCTTTCCCCACCCCTTACATTACCCATCCCATTTGCTTCCAATAAAACCCTTATACCCTCTATAAAAGGATCTTGAAAAACAAGCAAAAAAAATTTGTGAAAGGGGACATCCTGGCGCAAACCCCTTCCCATCTGAATCCATCTCCCAACCTCCCATTCACCTGCCACACTCAAGATGGCCTCTTGATACATTTTTTCTTTGCCCATGATATAATTTCCGCCCCAAACCCTGCCATCTCATTATCTTCCATAACGTCTCCCGTTCCACACTATCAATGCGCCTCCAATCTATAGCCAATACACCCCCCCTCCAATCTTACTCTTTCTTCAATAAAACTTCTAATCAATCCGTGACCTTCCATACATAGACCTGCCCGGCACCACGCATATTGTCCCTTGTCAATCACTTTGCCCAGGACTTTTTTTATCTGTGCCAAGAACCTTCAAAAATTTATAGTCTCCCACATAATAACGAGAATTGCACACGATAATATTTAACCGTTAATGGCTCGCCTTTAGGAACTAGGACGACCACAGCAACCTTTGTTGTTCCCCTAAAACCCCATCCCGCTTCATATTTTGAAAACGTTACCAAAAACCCCTATTAAAAACGTTTCAATATTGAATATAAAAGTCGCTGTGGGCAACCCATCTATTCCTGCGGCCTTACCCAATTGCGCCCGCAGATAAAGCCTCCCAGTCTCACACTCCGTTATCGTATTCGGCCCTCCAACATCAAACGATCATGCCCTCCAGCTCACAACGCACAAATAACCTACCGATTGACTGCAATGCCAATTTCACTTATTTCCAACACTTTGCGTTTTCAATGTTAACCCATGCCATCAAATATACCCACTCATGACCCTTCCCGTCGTCGTCAACACCTTATTCACTCTATACCCCTGCATACCTACCTGGAACATTCAACCCCATTACTCCATTTTGCTTGCGAACGCTGTGTTGATTCCACAACACACACGCCGACGGCCGATTCTCCTCCACAAAACCTCTTCGATTCCACCCTTAAGCTTTCCCATCAAACCTTCGTTTTGTAAATTTCAGTAGCTGCTCCTTTATTCGATCAATTTCTGTAACAGGATAATTAGCATTCGCTTGTAATAGCAGTCCCGCGCAACTGCCCCCTCTAAATATCGTTGGAAACCATAACTGTAAACTGATTATATCCTCACTGCCCCTGAATAATATAAAATTCCTTAATCCGCTTTTTTGGCTATCATTCCCACCAATTAACCAAAGCCACATCTCCAGTTGCTTTCAACCACAGAGGCGTTTCCACATATGCAAAAACAAACGACTTTCCTCTCTCTCATAACTTTAGCATTTAATTTCCCCCATAATGATTGGACCCCGTTCCAAAGGGCACATCCCTCGATATCTACATCCATCCACTCCTCTATGAATCCGAAAAAACCACATTTATCACACTCACTCTCCGCACTGTACCGCACTAGACACGTCATTCTATCTATCTCGCCGCATAATCTCGTCTAATGAAGGATGCTCCAACATGCCTACCCCCCCCCCCCCATCACACATCCATTAAAACGCCACACTCGTCCAATAAATCTCCCAGTAATCCCCCAAGCCAACAACCCGCTCCACGAGGCTCCACATCTTTCGTCGTATTACACCAATTCCAGTCCTCCCCCTATTATGCGCTACATTTGGTAAACAACGTAGATGATATACAATACATCTTTACAAAATGATTTTTAAGTCGTACATCTCCCTCGGCCGGGCCCATAATACACCTACAAAACTTTTATGTACTCTACCCCTTAAACCATACCACCCTAACCAATCTCCCCCCCCCCTTTCACTATGGCGTACTACAAACTGGTATTTTCCTTTACAGAAGGCGACGCCTCCTTTTAACCTCGTCGCATATTCCATATACACAACGTAACCATCTTAATTCTAACTCATATCCAATTCTGTAATTGTGTTTCTGATAAATACCACATCCCATCTAGACTCACAACAAAAATTCTTAAACCACTTTCGCTTCCGCTCAGACTCAAACCCGTTAATATTTATTGTCAAAACCTTAAAGTCAAATTTAATGGGATTTTTCCTTTGGTTCTAGTAAGACTTTTCACTTATACATTTACACCTCTAGCCCTCTCGCCCTTTTTTGGGGTAATCACCTTGATAAACTCTTGTTCGTGGATTCACTGTTCCCTTTCCTCCTGTACATCCGGCCCAAGACTTTTTCCCTGGCCTTTTGGCAGGAGTAAGCACGTCGTCTGAGTCTGGTGGGGTCCAGTTTCGCTTTCGCGTCCTAACCATCCACCTGCATTGGGATTTCTTTGTACATCATGATGCACCTCCACTTCTGCTATATTTACCATCATACCATGCGACACCCGCCCGACTCATGCTTCATCCGTCGCCTCGACCGATGATGCTCAACCGATCCCAAATTTGCACCTGGGATTCCCTCCACACTGTGAGACGATCGACTCGTCTAACAATACATCCAGTGCCTTCACTAAAGACTCCGCTACATCCTCTCCCCCATAGTGGGCAGAGTCCTCTTCAAATACTTTTATTTATATCCAGTGATGGTGATTCTTCCGCTGTTTAGGCATCCTCCAAAGCATTCTCCTGCGCTTTTTTTCTACCTCTTCACTCAAGAATGTCCGTTGTCGAGACGGGTGAGCATAAGACTGTTCCTCGTCCCCTCCACTTCCTCGACCCTTCCGTTGTTGCTGTTGCGATATTTGGAGATTCCCACGACGGCTTACCACACTGTGCCGCTATGTGGTCAATACGATCCAACAGCGACACGTACGACCGTTGCCCGCATAATGTTACATATACTTGAGTTCGGACATGCTTGCAACATAATATAGGACTGTATGGGATGGCGCAAGGTCATTTTGACTGAATATGTTCCCTCCAAACTTCCAGCATAAGGTCCAGCGCCCACACCGACCTGCAGAGGCCCATATAACCTACCATAAATTACGTAGTTCATCTTTTATAACAAATTCATTCGCCTCAAAAGGCACATTCCTTATTTTAACCCATGTGTAGTGTCGTGAATACATTTTTTTCAATGTATGACGTACGATACAGCTGAATTGACGGCTATATGGGCTCTTGAATACGTATCCCACCACGCGCTTCATAAACATGCTGACGTCATTTTTAACGAAGACCGACTTTGTCGTCCTACCATTGAGTGCATACACGCACATATCTCTTCATTTGCGATACCGTAGGTATCACGGATAATCGCCGGTAGTAACAAGTCCATCGTGGCTCCAGTGACAGCCCCACGGGTCAACTCAACGCAAACAGTGTTGATGCGCCTGTAGCTCTGCAGCGCCATGTTGGTAAATGAGAAGCGCACGTCCTCACTTCTCAATGGTTGTGACGAACTTGTGTATTTTTGTAGGAGTTGGGCAGGTACGGGTGTGGCTGGCTAGAGTCTTCAAGTTAATGGGTGGGGGCAATGTAGAACTCCTGCGTGCCCTAACTTTAGAGGTAAGGGTGGTGTCTGAGGTTGTAAAAAGAGCCATTTTGTACATTGTGACAGATTTCTTGTTTTATTCCTGAGGCTTGAAGGAAAAAGGCGGGGGGATTAGGGTAAGGGCAATTGCGGCAGGAATTATTCGCACAGTATGCAGAAATAAATCATTTATGTAACAGGAGGGCGACTTGCGTTCCCGGAGCATATAGAATATAACGGTAAGGGACTCAGTAATTTGGCTACTTAAGTACTAAGGGACCATTTTCCTTTTCTCGAGCGAATTAAATGACCATAATGAAGGATATGTAAATGTGGTAGGATTTCATGAGAGTTTTGTATGGGAAGGGATGACATGTCAGATGTGGTATAAAGGAGAGTTTTTTCACTTGATGGGGATGTTTTAGTTTAACCATTGTTGAAAGACAAGAGGTCATTGATGATCATAGTTTTAATAAGGTAAATGATCTTTGTAAGTGAGACAACTACAACATTGAACACTCAAAGCATTGTTAACACACTAATAATAATGTGCTATGTAACATGAGTGTGTATCTTTGTTATTTTAATAGTGTGTTTAGTTTCTCTGTGGTAAAGTGTGGAAATGGCTATTTTGTCACCTTTATTATATTGTAATTTTTGAGGTGTTTAGTATTATGTCTTTGTGTATAAAGTTTAATATACAATACTAATGAGTGTGCAACGAATTGGATTATATGAGAATGTCTTTGTTTATAAAGTTTCATATATAATGTAAATAAGTGTGACATTCTTAGGATAATATTGCCTTTTGTGTTATAATATACTGGCTGTATTTTATAGATATAATAAACCCACCTGTATGTTCAGGTGTGGGCTGTTTTTAGTTACATGTATGTTGTGTGTGCTGGTTGGGCACTTTGGAGGGGGAATCAAGCATTTACAGTTGAACGTGTTTTTCTTATGTATAAGTTTAGTGCTGGGATAAGGAATGTGAAGTTGTTTGTTTTTATTATTTAATGGATCACGTTTCTTTGTTTATGTAACCTAAGTATGGCATACATGTATGATGTGTATTGTGTTTCTTTAAATAAAAAAAAAAAAAAAAAAAAATAAGTAATGAACACCTCTTTTGATCAGCTGTAACAGTTCTGTAACTTAATAAGAAAATTTTTTGTTTTAATTTTGAGTTGTAATGGTGTAACTGTCATATATTGGCAAATTTTATCAAATTGTTTTAAAAAACTCCAAACAAAATAATTTTACAGGATTACAGAGAATTTCAAAACAACTGGAGCTGCAAATAAGAAAAAAAAAACGAAAAGTATTAAAAACTTCCGTTTTTCTAGCGTTTTTAAATTTCCTGAAGTGAGAGAACTGTTTAATAGTGGACGACCTGATGCCGGAGGTCGTCCCTCAGCTCCAGGATGCTCGAACCATCAAGGGTTTTCTTTAATAATTTCAGAACGGCTTATTCAATCGGCTTCACAATTTAAACTCTGTTTAAATTGTTTGTAGAGCAATTGACATGAGCAGGTGTTCTGTACTCAATTTTATATAGACCTTAACGAAATTAATTCCTGTGAGATCGCTGTACACAGCTTCATCTGTACTATTGCAGGTATCACAGACACATTGACTGATGTTGTTATAGGTTATAGATTCATATATATCCACATGCATGTGATGGGGTAGTGTTGGTGATTGTGGTGGTGGTAGTGGTAATGGATTTGTTGTTGGGGGAATGTAAAATTTGTACAAAAAATTAAAATACATGTACAATGAATATAT
>NC_069423.1:51830410-51848454 GCF_026875155.1 Cherax quadricarinatus | reverse complement strand
GTTTTTTTTCTGTTCCCAGTTTTGCCCAATTTGGGTTTTTTTTTTGGGGGATAATGGGGGGTTTTTGGGGTTTTTGTGGTGTTTGCGTTGTTGCTCCACTCGATAGGTTGCCCCAACTGACTCTCCCCTTCTCTCTCTTTGTTGTATTTTTTGTTTTAGTGTCCTTCAGCTTTTGTCTTTCTGTTTGTTTTCTGTCGGCCCTTTTGGGAACGCCCTCTGGTTATTGTGATACGTTAGCCCGTGGTTTCTGCAGAATCCTGTTCTGCATTTTTCTGTCTTGAAATCATTGGCGGCCGATTTCTCCCTTCGGGTTCTTCCTTTTCTCTAAAAAATTATCGCTTGTTTTGTTCCCCTTTCCTGTTAGACTGTCGATATTTTCAATCTCTTCTTTTTACTCTGCGTCTTTCTTTCTCTCTCTGCGTCTTTCATGATGTGTCCTTTCGCTCTCTAAAGCCCATTTTTGAGAGACCTTCCCTCTCCCCCCCAATGCATCTTGGGTCCCCATTTTAATAGCCACCCCTTCCTTATTATTTTTGAAAATCCCGTGACCTGTTCGTGTCTCCGGAGACGGTATTCTTACTAACCCCCCTCATTAAATGTGCCCCTGGGGCCCAAACAGCAGTTCCTTTCATTCCCAAAATTTCTTGGTGGCCCGTTTGAGCCCCCAACAAAGTCTTTTTCCTTCATTTCGTTTTAACCGCTCGTTTAACTTGGTGTACCTGTTCCAGATGCTAAGTCCCTTGGGTTTAGTACTTTACATTATTTATCATTTTCGCTTCAGCTTTAGTTTTTGCATCCCGGGTTTTCAGCTTCGACTATCTCCCACTTTTTTTGCTCCCATTCTCCCTTTATTCTCGTGGGGAGGGTCCCCAGCTTTTTTTTCCCCTCTTCTTCCAAACCTTTTCCATAGTCCTCCATTATTCCTTTCCAGGCTCATCTTCCCTTTTTTCCCCGAGTCTTCGCTTCCCTATAGGGTCCTTTTTTTTTTTGTTAATGAGCTAGTTTTTGTGTTGAGCGTTTTTATTTTGGTGTGTGTTGAACGCGTGTTATGTGTGTTAGTGTGTATGTGTGTTATTTTGTGTGTGTGTGTGTGTTGTTGGGTTGGGGTGTGTTGGGGTGGTTTTGGGTTTTTTGGTTTTGTGTGGGGTGGTGGGGTTGTGTGTTTTCAAACACCTTATTGTACTACCCAATTGTGGTTGCAGGGGTCATTCTACTCCTGGTCCCGCCTTTTCACTGGTTTGCTATGGGTCACCCCTTTCCTGTCCAAAAGCTTTATAACTTCTTTTAAAGCTATGTATGGGGACTGCCTCTACAATATTATTTCCAGTCTATTTTTATGAAAACTTAGGCTGAAGAATACTTTCAAACATCCCCGAGGACTTGATTCTTCACCTTCAATTTTTGACCCCCTTTTTCTGCATCCCCTCTGGACATTGTCTTTGTCCACCTGTCAAATTCCTCCCAGTATTTTTTGTCGATTTTATGTCCCCCTTCTCCCGTTCCCCAGTGTCGTCAGGTTGTTTTCCCTTAACCTTCCCTAGGAAAATCCTTAGCTCGGGATGTTTTTGAAAACCCTTTTCCTTTCTCGTTTTTTTCCGTGCTTGGCAGGTGTGGGTTTCCAAACTGGTGGGTTATCCAAATGGGCCTAAAATAAACCCGGTGTACAGGGTCCGAAGATTCCTTTTAAAATTCGGAATGCTTTCTGGGTTTTTTAGGGCCCAATGCTGCAGCAGGGTTTTTTGGGTTTATGTGCCCAGGAATTTTGCGGTTTTACCACCCCGATCTTTTCCTTGAGGGGTTTTAGTCCTTTTGGCCCCAGCTTTTTTGTCGCGGTTTTTTGCTTCCCAATCCCCTTTTTTTTATTGTGGGGTTGCTCCAACCAACACCATTCAGCCTTCCCCGATTTTTATTCTCTTCTTGACGGGGAAAATTTTTCATCAATTCATATCTGCAAAAGGGGGCCCCTGGTCTTTCCCGTAGTGTTACAAATCCAGGAACGTGGTCCAGGCTGCCCCGGGGGGTCCCGTGGGGTGCCAAATCTGCCCCTCGCCACTCCTTTATTTGCGCGTTTCCCCGACGTATTTCCCGATCCTTTAGTCCTTCCCTGACCCTGCTTGGGTTCTTTTTGAAAATCTCTTGTGGGGAAACTGTGTCAAACCCCTTTTTTACAGTCCAAAAAAAATTGAAATCCCCCCCCCTTCTCTTTGCCCTTACGGGCTGTCACCATGTCATAAAAACTCCAGTAGGTTTGTGAAAAAGGTTTTTCCCGTCCTGAAACCATGTTGGCTGCTGTTGATGAAAATCGTTCTTTCTAGGGTTCCACCATTTCTCCTGAAAATTCTTCTTTTTGATTTTGTTATTTAAAACATGTCAGTGACACTGGTCTGTATTTTAAATGTTCATTTTCTGTCTCCTTTTTTAAAAAAATTGGGGGACTACATTTGCTGCCCTTCCTTTCCCCTAGGCATTCTCCCTGTTTCGATAGATGAAATTGAATTTTGGGTTGTTGGGGGTTTACACTTAGCACCTCTGCCCCCTCTCTCAATACCCAGGGGGAGAGTTATCTGGCCCATTGTTGTGTGTGTGTGTGTGTGTGTGTGTGTGTGTGTTTTCCTCGCATAGGGACTCTGTGTTTGTGCTTGTTAATTAATTTTCATTTTTTTTCCTTTGTAAAAGGGCCCATTTATCGACAGAAATTTGGGTTTCTTTTTTGTGCTTGTTTACTCACCTAATTGCTGTTGGGGGAATTTAAAGCCTTGGCCCCAAACCTTTCTGGGGCCCGCTGTTGGTTTCATTTTTTTCCCTGTCTGCAGGAGCCTGTCATCCCTACCCTTAAAAGCAAATTTTTTTTCATTCGGTTTCTACCACTACTGTGTCTGTGTGGTAGCCCCCCCAAATAAAAGCCTAAGGCAAAAGAGAATTTTTCCCTTACATCATTTATGGCCCAAACCTGTGTTTTAAAATTTTCAGCTGTGCTTAGTGGGGTGTGAAACCCCCCTCTCAAACGGGCTCTGCCCCCAACCTTTTTAAAATTTCCCTTTTATACATTAAAAATTTGGATCCCCCTTTTTTCTTTTGCTTTATCGTACCTCTTGTTGAAGCTACCCAGTGCAGGGAAACCCTGCCTCTACCATTTCTTTCCCCCTATTTCAATCCTGCAAATCAATGGCCCAAAAATATTTTCTGATTCCCTATATCTTATCTGAATTTTAACTACCGGGTTTTGTTTTCCTGTCTCAATCTCTTAGTTGGGGAAATCAGTCCGTACTTTTCTTATCAATTTTTTTTAAGTTTTTGGGTTTAAGGTTTTTCTTTGGTCATCCCAGTCCCTCTGCTTTCTCTTTGTCTGCTGCTTTTTTTTAAACCCTTTTCCCTTTGATAAAAAACTTTCCCCTTAGCTTTTGATGAAGGGTTCAGAAAAACCGATAGGGTTGATAAATTAGAAACATGTGCAACTCTTGGGTATTTTTATTGGGGAAACGTTTCCCCACACAGTGGCTTCATCAGTCCATACAAAGGGGGAAAAAGGGAAGAGAAAAAAAGGAGGAGAATGAGGTGAATAAAGTCCCAAAACCTTGGTCGATGGGGGTCAGTCCATAAATCTTAAAAAGGGGAATACAGCAAAAGAGCGGAAAAAAAAAAAAAAAAGGGGGCCCTTATATACCATAGTCAGGAGAGGGGGAAAGAAAGGTCGTAGGTGGTGCCCAAATGGCCAAATTGTCACCCCCCTACGCAGGGACCAATTTATCAATAATACCCTTATCTCCGGGGAACCACCCCTCTTTGAAAGGGCCTTTTCACTTCGCCATTTTTGGGCAAAGTTTGAACACGAGTCAGTTCCCTCAGGTGCCCGCGTTCTCCAATATGGGCCTGATGTACACAGTATAAAATTTTTCGTGAATGATCCCTTTGAAAATCTGAAACAGTACTTGTCGGGCCCGACCTGCAACCTGTGCAGATCGTTTGTTGCCTTTCTTCCCCCATATCAATTTGTATTGGGCCCCATTTGTTTTTAAACCCTTGTGAACAGAAGTTCTGACTTGATTCTTTCCATTTGTCAGTGACATATACAAGGGAAAAAGGGCCCCATCCTCATTTTTTAATTTCCCCTTAGCATTTTATTTCCTCATCCCGGGGCTCCCCCATTCCTCCTGTCCTCTTTGTGTCGTCAGGTTGGTTTCCCTTAAAAATTCTCGGGTTTGGGCTTAACCCTTAGCTCCGAGGGGCTATTCTTGTTGAACCCTTTTCCCAATTTTTTGACGTTTTGTGACCCGTTGTGGGGTTTAAAATGGTGCTGGGGTATTCCAATGGGCCCCGATGTACACGGCATACAGTTTTAAAGGGAAATGAATTCTTACTTAGTTTTGTTTTTATTATTCTTTGTTTGTAGGCCCCCCATATGCTGCAGCGGTTTTTTTGGTTAATGTGCCCGTCAGGAGAATTGCCGTTATGATATTCACCCGCGATCCTTTTCCCCTTTAGTGGTTTTAACCCCTCTTTGACCCCTAAAGGGTTTTACTCCGTTGCGGATTTTCCTAAACTTTTATAACTTTTCCTTCTTGGGGTAAAAAATCCGAAGTTTTTTCTCGGACAAGGTTTGGGAGGGGCCCATCCAGATGACCCTTTTAAGCTTCAATGATCATCGTTTTTGCTTGATTTCATTTGTTTCACATCGTTGAGAACAGGGACACCATTCATTTTTAACCGGTTTGTCATGTAATTCCCCAAAAAAACATGGAGTTAAACCTTTTCCCTTTTTTTTGTTTACTTCTGTTAACTTTTATGTGGAACTCCAGTTGGTTTTTGACGCAAAGATTTCCCAATTCCCCGGGAAATCTTCTGGGAAAAATTTTTCCCCTCTTCCCCTCTAGGTTTCCAAACCCCTTTCTTTTGACATTCCCCTTGACTTTACTTATTTTACCCCCCCCCAATTCCCCCCCAACAAAACTAGTGTGTAGTGTAAGATATTTTTACTAATGCTTTTACCCTCTCGCCATAACTAGCTCAGTGGGGAGGGTTTTTCCCGCCCGGAAAATTTTTTATAGATAGTATTGTGTTGTAAAAGGGGGGTGATCAATGTATCTTACCTTAGTGTCCCTTTTTATCAATGATTAAAAATTTTATTCTTGATGGTTACAAAGGGGGCCCCTCCCCCCACTTGGCTACATTACGCTTTCTAGTTTTTTTCCCCTTTAACCCTTTCCCCGCTTTTTCCCTGTACTTCCTTTTGTAACCCATCTTCATTCAAGGCCACCCACTTTGTTTTGGTTTTGTGATATGTTAGCTTTCTTGCTAAAATAAATGAATTTTCACCATTTCAGGAAAAAGGTTTATCTTGAAAAAAACCTGTTTTGAAGTGATTGTAAAAATTTATGCTGATTGAAATGTGCTTTAAAAACCATTCAAGCCCCCACAATGTAAGTTTAAAGTAGTTGTTTGGGTTTTTTAATTGAGTATTTTTCATGTTAAAAATGTCCCAAGGGAAATTGAGGGGCAAATTTCCCATAAAAAAGCGAAAGTTTAATTTTCAGGGGGTCGTTGATCGGGAATAAAAAAATAGATTTTTAAGGGAATTTCAATTATACGGAAATTTTTTAAAATTTTAAAAAATGGTTAAATGAACTCCGTTTTAAAAAAATTTTAATTTACCTTAAAAAATTACAGTTACACGTAGATGCACATCAATGATTTCCCCTTTCACAAACCCAATTTAAAACAGACAAGCAGTGATAGTGAAGTCAAGCATAAATCAGACTGCACAAAGTTGTGAAAGCAGCAGCCAAAAACTTTGGTACTCTAGGGGAACTTGGGTTAAAGCTCAGGTCAAGGGAACAGGGGAAAACAGCACAATAAAAACCCCAATTTCGGTGTTAGGTTTCAGTTTAAATTCTGAATGAAATGTATCCAAAACCACTTGATAATTTTAAACCCAAATAAATTTATTTGAAATTTTAAATTTATTACTTCCCTCTAATAAATTATAAAGAAAATTTCAGTGTTAAATTACCAGCAAACTTGTGTGAGATTATACAAGTCTATAATTACAGGGGCAGATGAAAGGAAAAGGGAAACCAATTTTGTCATCAATGTTTTCCAGCACGAGTTTAACAGCGCAGGTAGACGGCGCGGAAACACTGTTTTACGGTTTAGGGATGTTTGGGAAAAGTCAAAATTATTATTATATTTTTAAAACAAAAAAGAAACGGGTAAGCCCCCAAGGGTAATTTCAGAAGAAACGTCAAAATAGTTTGATAAAAACCCGAATCCTCGTGGCTTTAAAGTGAATTTTTAACTGATAAAACACAGTTTAAAACGGAAAAAGCCCCTTAAGACTTCCGGGAAAGAAAATAAAATTTAAAACTTTGTAATTTTCAAAAACAAGTTTTTTATAATAAATTTAAAAATAATAAAAATTTAAAAATAAAAATAATAATAAAAAATAAAAAACCAAAGAAGTATTTTTAAAAAAAATTAATCATATACGAAAAAAAATTTTTTTATATATTCGAAAAGGGGTTCCAAATTTAAAAAAAAAGGAACCCTTTTTTAACGGGGACCTCTTATTTAATAATAAAAGGCTGCCTGATTTTTCTGTTTGTTCATCCTCTTACTTTTCGATTCAGTTTCGCACGTAAGTCGAGAACGCCTCATCCAATAAGCTTCAAATTTTCAACACTTGTGTACAGAAACAAGGCTGAAATTCTCCATACAAATTGCATTTCACGTTCCCCATGACCACAGTTATGGAAGCTTTTCCCCATTATCCTCTCATGGCTCAGATAACTTCCAAAATCAGGATTGGTGGCGCGTCAAACGTTCAGTAAAGGCGTGAAAAACTAGAACGGCGTAGGAGAGTGAAATTCAGGTCTTTGGGTGCAGATCTGACGATTTTGTGAAAAAAATTAATCTTTTTAAATCGCCTTAAATAAATTTCAAAATGCCTTTTCTGAACGGCTTCAATATTTAATTACTGATGCGTCCCATGACTAGGATATTTCCTGCTAAGTTTCCTTTGCGTGAGGGTCAATTTATTGACGTAGTCAAATAGTAATAAACTGGAATAGATGAATTCTGTGCCATAACTGGAGAATTACTCCTCTGATCGGCTTCAATTTTCCAGCAATGACGTGGTTTCCTAAACACAAGATTTACGCTGCCATTGGTTGCTATAAGTCTAAATTTACCGATTTTATTGAATTAATAGTGATTTTAATCTTTTCTTCAATATGTAGCGAATGTTTTTTCTGATTGACTTCAAAATATTATTGACAGTATTATTGATTTATTGTGAGATTAGTCAGAATAAGTACAAATTTGAAATTTTGCTGAAATATTTAAAGAACTTGGATTAGGTGGAATCAGATCGATTACCGAAAAATTCTGCTCGGCTTCAAAATTCTAATTAGTGGCATTAATTAAAACAGTTTATCACTCTGAACAGTAAATTTCAGTTTGTCAATTGTTTTCCATGTAATAAGTAACGAACACCTCTTTTGATCAGCTGTAACAGTTCTGTAACTTAATAAGAAAAATTTTTGTTTTAATTTTGAGTTGTAATGGTGTAACTGTCATATATTGGCAAATTTTATCAAATTGTTTTAAAAAACTCCAAACAAAATTATTTTACAGGATTACAGAGAATTTCAAAACAACTGGAGCTGCAAATAAGAAAAAAAAAACGAAAAGTATTTAAAAACTTCCGTTTTTCTAGCTTTTTTAAATTTCCCCTAAAGTGAGAAAACTGTTTAATAGGGCGCCTGTTGCCGGAGGTGGGCCTCAGCCCCAGGATGCTCAAAACCATAAAAGGGTTTTCTTTAAAAATTTCAGAACGGTTATTAAATTGGGCTTTCACATTTAAAATCTGTTTAAATTGTTTGTAGAGAATTGACAAGCAGGTGTTCGTACTCAATTTTTATAGCCCTTAACGAAATTTAAATTTTCCTGTGAGATCGCTGTACACAGCTCTTCTGTACTTTTTGCGGGGTATCACAGAACATTGACTGTGTTGTTATAGGTTATAGTTTCATATATATCCACATGCACGTGATGGGGTGTGTTGGTGATTGGGGTGATGGAGTGGTAATGGTATGTTGTTGGTGGTACTTTAAAACATTTGTACATACTTCATTATGCATAATTACAATGAAATTGCATAAAAAAAAGATAATGCCCATATTCCCAATCAATACATTGCACATATATACGTATTCACCTTATAAAAACCCAAAAATAAATGTATAAGCTTACTTGCCAAAACCCACATTGGATTCATATGCCCAAATAACCTACACAGAAACTGAATAATATAAAAAATGCACAAATTTTTACATAAATTCTACAAAAAATTCATAGGGGCTTGGGGGCCCTGGGGGTTAACGCTTCGCTTCCACGGTGAGGGCCGGGGTTCGATTCCCACCCCAGAGTAGAAAATTGGAGTTTTTTCTTTCCCTGTTGTCTATTTTCCCCCATCGCAAAAGGGTCCTGGGGTTAGTCGACTGGTGTGGGGCTTCCTGGGCCCACTGACCTAAGGAGGCCTGGTAAAACCGGGGGCCGCGGGGGCGTTGCCCCCAAAAACTCTCTCCAGTAAACTCCAGATACGCGAAACATACACAATCAAGTTTCATTTTTTTTTGCAAGGGAATTTGGGATGCTTCGTATTTCTTTTTCGTGTTTGAGGTAGAGGCGGCTGAGATTATAAAACCCGGGGGAAACCCCTTTTCTCGGATCACGCAACGCAAAAAAAAACATCTAGTTAATAAACAGCATATGGCAGTGTATCTCGGCTGTTTTAAAAACTATATAGGGTTGTGGGGGGTTGGTGTTAGCTTCTAGCCCCCCCCTCTATCAGACCCCCCATTCCCAGAGTCCCCCCTTTTTAACCGTGGGTTCTATGTACTGCTTTGAAATTTGCATGGAAACTGCCTCCCCCATCTTCGTAGAGATATTCCCTTTCCCCCGACCCTCAGAATTTAAAAAAAAACCCCTTTCATACCTCAGTTTTCCCCTTAAAACTGTCTCAGTTTTTATTTAAATTTTTAAATTTCGTTAAGCTTTACTCAGGGGATTACCAGGTTCGGGAACTATTTATTAAATACCTCTGATTTTTTTCCACTTATTTATAATTTTCTCAGGTGGGGAATACTTGTTTTTTTGCTACTTCGGGAAAGGGTCTTCATATATTGTCAAATTTCCTTAAGACTACATTTTATTTGTTGAGGCCCTTTAACTGTAGACGTGAGTGTGTATGTGTGCGTGTTGTTGTAGTATGTATGTGTATATGCTTTTTGTGTACTATGAAGGTACGGGTGTGTTAACAATGATAGTAATAATTATAGACAATGTTTATACTGAAATCTCCTCAGCTGTTTTGAAGATGATTTTATGGGTTTGGCTAAGCGCCAGTGCTGCCTTTTTTCTTAAAGTCAAATCTTGAAATACTTTATAAATAATTAAAAAAGTTGCCGGGGGAAACACACACACAAACACACACAGACTCACGAAATCGTAATGACACGATTAAAAAAACCACCCCACGGGTGGGGTAAAAACCCGCGGTTAAAATCGCGGGTTCTAACCCCGCCCGTGGAATTGTTTGTTTCAAACACACACACACATACCCTTTCAGAAAAAACATCTAACAAAAAAAATCCAGCCCTCTGGTACCCCGACTTTAAAATTTTTGGTCTTAAAAAAAAAAGGGTAGTAATGGCTTGGTTGTGCCTTGTACCTTAAAAAAATTAAAAAATTTAGGGAGGGGGCAAAAAAGGGTCCCCAGGACACGAACTAAAATTTGTGAAAAAGGAACAAAGATGAAATATTTATTGTTTTTCAATAGTCACATTCATGGGGTGGTGAAAAATTGTGTAAAATGAGATTATTGATTGTTTACTTTGTTGTTTTTTTGTTTATTTCTATTCTTTCTCAAGCGTTTTATAAGTAGTTCACTGGCTTAAATTTGTGGTTTATAATGAACCAAACAAGAAAAAACTTTTAGTTTTTTGATAAAACCATAAATATAGCAATATTGCATTTCGGTAATGAACCATGAAGTAGCAATAAAGGTCTTTTGTGAAAAAAACAAAAATGTGGAATTTTGAGGTTGTTTTTAACCCCAAACTTTGATTCACTTTCTTTTTGAAATAGTAAAGAAAAAAAGGGTGTTTAAAGACTTTGATGTAACTTAAATAAAATGTTCCTGGTCAAAAAGGCTCGTATAATAAACAAGTTAATTATTTTGGGGAAGGAAGGACAAGAACTAACCTAACAAAAATATACATATATTAGTATTAGTAACTTCATGCAACTTACAATCTACCCCAAAATCCCCACACTCAGTTCCAATAACTACTAGAAAAACTGTACTAATAAGTTAAACAAATAAATGAAAATTTATGAACAGGGGGGTCCAAAACACCCCCCCCCCCTTCTGCAGGCTACTACCCTACAGGGGAAACTTTAAAATACTCTAAAAAACACAAGACCTGTTATCGGGCTTTACAAATAAAAATGAGAACACTTAAAGAAAAAAACCCTCATGATACATTATCAAAATTACTTACTAAACTACCCCCCAAAAGTGATTCCCCCGTGACCCCCCGTGTGTATGAACTAAACACACCTCCCCTCTGCTCTGTTGGCCACTGCCTGACTTACGGGAAAAAAAATGCGTTCGCTTACAGGGAATAATACACCCCACCTTCGTTTCTACACGGAAAATGACAAATATGGGCGTTATTTTTATATTATTTTTTACAGTATTTTTAAAAACAAGGGGGCAAAATAATTCCCCTCAGAATCTTAAGCCTATCGCATATAAACCATATAATAGTATAACATTGATATCTTCTTGATAATTTTTTTGTCAGCGTACAGCTTTAAATGGGTTTTTGGGAACCTCAGCACACAAGTATGAACCCAGATAAACTTGATATTTCCATCTAAAAAACATCTTATGGAGGACTAAGGGGTGTTTTTGCACATTTTTCCCCCCAAAAGAATTAGAAAGAACATTTAATTTTTCAACAAAATTATTTCAGATTGTTTTATTTTAATCGGAAAGAAAAAATTTATGGGCATTAGGTCTTTACTGTTTAGCAAGAATAAGGGAATGTTTAAATTATGTGATCGAGTTGGGGACAAGGATAAGATATTAAATAAGGAGGGGAACATGATGGAGGAGGATCCCGAGAGAAAAGGGGAAAAATGTTTAAGAATGAAGATTTCAGTTTGTAGACTGCGGGAGGGGAAAGGAAACAGGGGAAAACTCTTTCTTAAATCAGGCACGAGTGAGTGGGAGGTGTGTTACAAGGGTTGATTATGACCTTGTTTTCCATTTGTGTTATGTCTTATGTGAGTTTTTCTCCCCTTGTTTTAGTCTTATCTGAGATGTATCTCACCTGTTTTATAGCTTATCTGAGATGTGTCTCGGGGGTTATGTGTTAACTGAGATGTGTCTCACCTGTGTTTAGTCTTACCTGGGTGTTCCCCTGTGTTGTCCCTTAACTTGTGTGTCTCCCCTGTGTTATAGTTTAATGAGATGTGTCTCCTGGTTATAGTCTTACCTGGGATGTGTTTTACCTGTGTTGTGCCTTAACTGAGATGTGTCTCACTTGGGTTTTAAAAGTTTTTTAACTGATATGTCTCACCTGTGTTATTTTTTCCCCTGCGATGTCTTCCCTGTGTTTAGTCTTAAATGAGAGTCAAACGTGTGTTTCTCACCTGAGGTGTTAGGGCTTCCCTGAGATGTTGTGGCTCATGGGTATTGGGGCTCACTGAGGTGTTGGGCTCACCTGGGGTATCGGGGGTTTTCTGAGATGTTGTGGCTCCCTGAGTTTTGTGGATCACCGAGGGTTGTGGCTCAATGAGGTGTCGAGGTTTCCTGAGATGTTGTGGTCACCTGGGTTTTTGTGGTCCCTGAGATGTTGTGGCTCCCCTGAGGTGTTGGGCCCCCTGAGGTTTTTGGGGGTCACCTGAGGTGTTTTGACTCACCTGAGGTGCGAGGTTCACCTGAGGGTTGGGGGGCTCATTGAGGTTTGAGACTCCCCTGGTGTTGTGGTCACCTGAGTGTTGTGGCTCACCGAGGTGTTGTGGTTACCTGAGGTGTTTTTTTCCACTTCTTAAATTTTTAATATACACATGGGCTAAAAAATTTTTAAAGGTTAACACTCGCTTCACATCGCAGGCATCATTGGTAAGTGCTTTGGCAACAGAAATTTAACACAGGGTCAAGTAATGAGTATTATATTTATTCATTTTTTAAATTTCCTGTGTTATCTAATATTCTTTTTACTCAACAAGCATTCCCCTCTTTTTTAAAAATTATATTATATATATATATATATATATATATATATTATATATATATATATATATATATATTTTTTATATATATTTACAAAAAATTTTGGAATCTATTATCGAAACATTGTTTATAACCCCAAAAGCCGTTTCCCAAAAAGGCGAGTGGCCCAAAAAGAAGAAACACTATCCCACACTCGCCCATCACTGTCTTGCCAGAGGGGGCCCAATACTCTTTCCCTTTAGGTTAGGCAATGTACTTTCCCGTTTTCCAGGCCTCAAAAAGTCCGCTTTAAACCCGTTCCCTGAAACCTTTATAAATGTTTCTTTTCTAATCTCCAACAGCACATACGTCATAAAAACCAGTTGTTCCACTTTAAAACGCTCCACACGTTTTCTGGAAGTCCAAGTCCTTCGAACAAAAAACCCTTTTTCACCCACTCCCCCCAAACCTTTCCCAGGACGACCCCCACGCCGCTTTTTTCCCGCATATTCATACGCCTTCCAAGTCATCCCCAAATTTCCCTGTCCTCTCTAAAGTCCAGACAACCTAACAACCCCTTTTTCGCCCTGTGGATAATTTCTTTTAAAAATCTACACCTCCAAATTTTTAAGCTACAAATTTTCTGCATTTTAAAATTCACATCACGATTGCCCCCGGACAGACATTTCATGCCTCCAGTCTTTTCTTTGCTGCAATATTTGCAACCCATTTTTCATACCAGCAAAAAAGGCTGTCTTTATATGGCCTCGTAACCTCACCTTTCCTCCTTGTCAGCTCTGTTTCATCTCTTTTTCTGAAAACCCCTTCGTGACAATTCAAACTTCCAAATTATTGGACACATTCATTCTTCCCCTACTCCCTTCCCTCCAATTGTAGTCGGTTTTTAAATTGCCCAAATATTTTGTTGCCCAACACTTTGCTCTTTCTATGTTTATTTAATTTCCCCCCCTTTTTTACCCCACCAATTTGTCCCCCAACCATTTCAACTTCTGTTCAGAGTCTTCCAAAAAACACGTGTCATTAGGAAAAAGCATCTGTGACAATTCCAAATTTGTCTTCGATTTTTATCCCCAAAAACCCCCCCCTCTCCCCCAAAAACCCCCCAAAATTCACTTCTTTCAGCCCGTCTTAAAAAAATTTTTAAATAACCTTGTGACATAAAGCATTTGTCTATGGCGTACTTTTAAAAGGGGAAATTTCCCCGTTTACATACGAGCCTCACTATCCTCAAAAAATTAACTGCTTTCATAAACTACCCCTTTTTCCTACATTTGACCTCATTCCCCCTTTCCCCCCCTTCCACCCTATCATTTTTCCCAAAAAAATCAATAAAAAAAAATTCTATCCCTTTATTATGTTCATTATATGCACTTTGCTCCTGTTTACCACAATTCTTTTAATAATTACTTCCCTTAAATATACCTCAATAGGTTATTAGAGTAAAAATTTATGACATCTCTGTTGTCACCTTTTCCTTTATACAAAAGGGAACCTTCAAGATCTCTCCGGTAGTATACCTTTCTCTCTTTATCATTTTTAAATAAAAAACATCACCCATTCCAGAAGTTTAAACTTTATCTGCTTCAAAATCTTTTAACCCATTAATCCCACCCGTATACCCCCTTTTCAATTTGTTACAGCCCCCTCGCACCTCCCCAATACTCAACCCGTTTTTCTTTTCTCCCAAAAGGCGTTTATGAAGTGTGACCTAAATTTAAATAGAAGGCAAGACATCCCGTTTTTTTCTTGTTTTTGAGCAGAAAAAAAAAAAAAAAAACCGCAGTACTACCCTTATGAAAACAATTTTTTTTATATTTTATTTAAAAAAATTATAATTTACAAAAGGTTTTATAAAATATTAAAAAATCACATATAGGACTGTACAAAATTACGAATATACCACAAATGCAGAAAAAAAATTTGAAACCTAATACAAAATAGAAATGTGTAACAAACAACAAAATACATATTACCATCAATACAACATTTATCAAAAATAAAATATCTGCTACACACAAAACTTTGGGGGGACCCCCCAAAAAAAACCCCTTTAAAAAAACCCCCAACATTTCCCAAAAAAACATATCAAAATTTTAAAATTTTTTAATTTAATAAATTTCAAAAAAAACAAACTCAATTTTTTCAAAAACATACCCAAACAAAAAAAATTTTCAAAACACCATCAAAAAAACCCCAAAAACCAAAAATTTAAAAATAATTTCTAACTTTTATCCCCAACTTACTCAACAATTCCCAAAAACATTTTTAAAAAAAACCAAAATTTTAAATAAATTTTTTTTCCCTTAAACTTTATCTTTAAAAAATCCACAACCCAAATATTCTTAACAAAAAAACTGGCCTTACTAACCCACTAAATTTACTTTCATAAATTTTTAAAAAATTCTCTTAACCCAATATAAACTTTTTATTTTCATTTATTCAAATATCTTTTTAAACCTTAATAACTTTTTTTAAAAAAACCCCCCCCCTTTTAAAAACAACAACACCCCCCCCCCCTTTACTTATTAAAACCCTCACCCCCCAGCAACATAAGAACCGCCCAACCCCCTTTTAAAACAAAAGCCCAAAGCCCCACGCAACTAGAACCCTCCCAAAAGGTTAAAGCCCTGCCCCAGTATTCCTTATTCCTCCGTTGGTTTTCCTAAAAAAAACGTGCCTGTTCCCCCCCTTTATTTCTCTCCCCCTTTCTGACACATGTCTGTAAACCCCTGACGTATACACAAAGTCCGTCTAGAAACCCAGCGTTTGTCCGGAAACCCCCCCCCCCCTATCTAAAATCAACGCTCTTAAAACGCTAACCCCCCCCCCCCACCCTAGTAAACCCTACTAAAAAACTCCTCACTGGTTCCACCTCGCACAAAAAAATACCCCATGAAAAAAAATGTCAATGTCCCCCCCACACCAACACTCCCACCCCCTGCCACGCTATTTTCCCAAAATTTCCAGACGGTAATATTTTGTGGGGAAATTTAAACGTTGCCTCCCTTACCATTGCCCTTTAAACGTAACCCTTTTAAACGGGGCCCCAAAAATACACTCCCGCATACATCGGATATATACTTCCCCCCTAGCAACCCCTCCTACCACCCACTTGGCAGTCTTCTATCTTGACCCTGCGTGGGTCCCCTGCATAAATTAATAACCTTAAAATTCCCTCACACATCGGCTTCCCCTACCCCCATCCAACGCTCCAAATCCCTTTGAACCCAAAGCAAAAATGTGCCCGCAAAACCTACCTCCCTCAAATAACTGGTTTAAAAATACAGCCCCAAATCCCTTTTATGAACGCATTAAACCCCCGCCCTCCCCGGCATGCCCGGAAAACCACAAAATCTTCGACAACCAGTCACATCCCGAACCCCAAATTAAAACGTATACACGCTTCTGATAGCACGGATTCAAAGGATTATACCCCCCACATGCCACGCTTTTCATACAAAAGCCATTTCCCCCAATGCACGTGATGTAATCAGTCCCCCTGTAGCAAACCGCCAATTTCCCCGAACCCCCACACAGTTTTTTCCGAATTCACCCCCTCGCTTCCTGAAGTTTCCATATGAAACAACCCCACACACCTTAATTTTTACCACCAGGGGCCCGCCTCTTCCTGTCCTAGAGCTCCCCCCACGCCATCCCCCACCTCTAAGATAGATTTTCCCTATTAACCGTCATCCCTGTTGCCCTTCCCAAACGTTCCCCAATTTACCCCTTTCGTAAATCCTGTGACCCCTAAATTTGAACCCTGGAAATCCACATAACCCCCGATCCCCGGTTCCATCGCCACTTATCTCTCTTCACTCTAAAGTAAAACAATTAAGGGTTTCCCTTTAATAACTTAGGGAAGAAATAGACCTCCTGTGAGGTTGCTGTTCCCCCAAATAAATAAAATATTTATTAAAAATTAAATTTTTTTTATATATATATATATATATATATATATATAAATATATTTTAAATTTTTTTTATATATATATATATTTATATATATATATATTTATTTATTATTTTATAATATATATTTTATATATATATTTTATTAATATATATATAAATTTAAAAAATATATATATATATAATTTTTTATAATTTTTTTATGTAATAATATAGTGGACCCGACTTACGATTAGCTCCCCAAACCGACAATTAATGTAAGTTATTTTTGGGGGTCTGATACAGCTAATCTAATTTACAAAAATTCCCTTAAAGGGGGCAAATTATTCGGTAAAGGACGCGAACAGCCTTTGGAACGAATTAACATCGTTAGTCGAGGGGCCTTATGTTTTTATTTTATTTATATATTTTTATATATATATATATATATATAATATTAATATATATATATATATATTGTCGTGCGAATTGTAAAATGGGAAATTTGCAAAAATCATTTAAAATTTTAAATCTTTTCTAAAATTTTCTCTTAAATTTTTTAAAATATTTTTTTTTTCTTTTAAAGATAATGTAAAAATTTTTTTTTTTGCACCAAAAAAAATTTAGAAAAACTTCCTAACCTTATTGTAAAAGAGCAAAATTTTTTTAGCCTAACCCCAAAAATAATTTTAAATACGTTTACAATTAATTTTCTAAACCAACACAGTCAAATAATTTTTTTCGTTAGGTTCTAATGATTTTGGCGTATTACTGCATACACAAATTTTCCCTTGTGTATATGGCAAGATGACGTGCTGTTTAGCCAAGTGGCAAGTTTGTTATTCGGCCGAAATATATATTTATATTATAATATATATTTATATTTTTATATATAATATATATATATATATTTAAATTTTTTATTTATATATATAAAGTCGTGGAATAGCAGAACTTGCCCCTTTGGGTTTAAACAGCAAACCCCATCTTGCCCTTTACGACAAGGGAAAAATTTTTGTATGCGTAATTCGCAAAATCTTATGAACCCAACGAAAAAATATATTTTACTGTGTTGGTTTAGTAAAATTATTGTAAACGTATTTTAAAAAATATTAGTTGGGGTTTGGCTAAAATAATTTGCTTTGTTACAATAAGGTTAGGTAAGTTTTTGATTCTTTTGGGGCAAATTTAAAAAAATTTTTTCATTATCATTAATGAAAAAATATATCTTTAAAAAAATAAAGAAAATTTTAGAAAAGCTTAATTTTAAATAGTTCTTTTAATTGACCGTTTTACATATTCAGCACGACAAAAAAAAAAAATATATAAATTTTTTATAATATATATATAATAAAATATATTTTTTATATATATTATTTTATATATATTTTTTGTGTGTGTGTGTGTGTGTGGAAAAATTTTAAAATGGGATGTTTGAAGTGTGGAAAGTAGTGCAGATGATTAGGAAAAAATCAATGCCAATGTTGGAAAGAAAAGAAGTTGGTGTCCCCAACTCTAAGCAAGAAAAAAAAGTGAAAAAAGGCTGGAAAGTTTTGATTTGGAAAATAAAAATTGGGTAAGAGATTTAGAGCTAAGGAAAAAGGGGAGTATGAAGTTGAAGGATAGTTATGGAAGGAAAGAGGCAATTGAAAGCATAAATTCAAGGATTATGTGGATTAAAATAAGGGGGGATGAGAAAAGTGGGTTAAATAAGTGTTTATGCACCTGGAGAAGGGGAAAAAAAGGGGGAGGGGAGAGAGGAGGGGGGGGGGAAAAAAAAAAAAGGAAGAGGGGGAGGAGAGAGAGAGAGAGAGAGGACTCTACTGCTAAATACAAGGCATGGGAAGGTAAA
>NC_069423.1:51790698-51829910 GCF_026875155.1 Cherax quadricarinatus | reverse complement strand
GTCAAGGGGAAACTAAGCTTTATATTCAACACCCTTAAAAAAATATTACCGAAGAATTGGTAACTGCCTTAACAACTTTGACTTAGTTTTTCCACACGAACTTGATAAGATAACTGAAGAATGTAAAAGTGTGCGTAATTGACACCTCAAACTTAGACTATGATGAAGAACTACATGACTTGGTGACTTTGACCACTCGGGCGCAACCAACATTAATATTAATGAATCTTTGGATGACCATAAGAGACATGAACTACTTCAATGTGTGAGTAACTTTCCAGACGTCTTTACTGATATTCAGGAGTTACCTCCACGGTAGTCCATAAGATTGACTTAGTGACGGACAAACCTATCAAACGAAATTATACCCAGTTCCAGTTCACCTTAGGGATGCATTTGACCGAGAGGTAGACAAATTATTAAAACTAAAGATCACTGAACCTTTAGTATCCTCATATTGTTCACCAGTAGTCATGGTTAAGAAGGAGGATAATTCATATAGACTTGCTATTGACTTCAGAGGCCTTAATGCTATAACTCGGTGGGATGCTGAGCCTATGCCCTTAATAGATAGCGATCTACACAAATTTTATGACGCTTCCTTCTTTTCAGAGATTGATATTGCACAGGCATATCATCAAGTAATGTTAGATCCTTCTTCTAAGCAGTACACCGCTTTTCCTACACACCAAGGATGATGCAATATAGAATTATGCCCTTCGGTTTGGTAACTGCCTGTGCTACCTACGTGAGACTGATGAGAAAGGTCTTGGGTAATATGCCAAATGTTTCAGTTTATTTTGATAACATTTACGTAATGACATCCACGTGGGGCGAACATTATCCAAACATTAACATCAGTTTTGCGTAGGTTACGCTCACATGGCCTCACTGCCAAGCCAAAGAAATGCTTCCTTGGGTTAACAAGATTAGATATCTTGGACTAATACTTTCTAATAACTCTCTGCAGCCTCTCCCCAGTAAGATCAAAGCTTTATTAGAATTTAAATTCCCCAGGACCAAAGAAGCTCATGCGAAGCTTTCTTGGTTCTGTAATTTTTTATGCACGGTTTATCCCGAATCTTGCTGATCTTACAGGCATCTTATCGGACTTCCTTAAAAAGTCTGTGAAGGAACCTTTTGAACTTTCCGACGTAGCTCGGGAAAAAGTTTAATGAGATTAAAAGTATCTTCTCGAAAGACCCTATACTTAAAATTCCAGATATTAATAAAACATTTTGTTTGAGAACTGATGCCTCCAATACTGGCTTAGGTGCGGTGTTACTACAATACCATGATGGTACTCCCTTCCCTGTATGCTTCCTAAGCCGGAAACTCCTTCCCGCAGAAACAAAATACTCCACAATAGAAAAGGAATGTTTAGCCCTTGTGTGGGGTATCTCCAAACTTAAATTTTATTTGCTGGGAAAAGAATTCTTTTTTAGAAACGGACCACAAACCTTTGTTTATACCTAGAAACTTTTAAGGGAACCAACAGTCGCCTCTTGAGGTGGACATTGGCACTCCAGGCTTTTTAAGTTTCATATTGTGTATATCAATGGTTCATCCAATTATTTCTCTGACTGGTTAAGTCGTGACAGTCAGTAGAAGATTTGTTGCCTTACGCGACTTCCACATGTTAGAACTTTTTCCTCGTCTATTCTTCTTATATGCCTTGACTTATAAGTTTTGGTATGGGGGAGTGTGAGGGAAAAGTTCAATAGATAGAGTAGCAATATAGTAACGATAGTTTCATTGCGGCTACTAGTTAAGGTAGGGCAAGTCAAGCTCCCGCCTTTCTTCCCCCTCCCCGAAAGTGATAGTTTCATTGCCGGCTACTAGTTAAGGTAGGGTAAGTCACGCTCCCGTTTTTCCCGCCTTTTCTCCCCCACCCCTAAAGTGATAGTTTGACTGCCGGCTGCTTTGTTAATGTAGGGTCAGTCTAGCTCCCGATATCCCTTCCCTCCCTCTTCCATCCCCCCCCCCTCGAAAGGTGACCTGTGGGGCTCTGGTCAAACAGTAAATCACTCGACTCACAGCTCCCAAACTACTGTAAGTACATGCCTGCCTTGTATTCTAGTGGATTTATTGGTTAAAAGCTTCACTTTTGACCATAATAAACTTAGTCCTTTCAGTCTTGCTCTTGGTTGACTGTTGTAATGATCACCACGTCTTTTGAGTAATGTACACTGCCATGGAGAGTGATTATTTAAGCAGTGGGTAACCTGTCTATCTTTCCAGCTTGGATGTCAGTGAGGGTCACCTGGCAATCAACGAGCAGAACAGGAGAAGGACTAACGTCCAGAGACTTCTCCATTTTGTATTGAACTACTGTGCACCTGTATGGAAATTGCAGGACATAACCCCACATCATTGCAGCGGCAAAGAACCTGCTTTCCTGTCATCGGGATATTATACTCATGGCAATAATCTGTGAAGATCTAGCCAGTGGTGGTCACCAACACCTGCGACCCCCCCCCCCATCATCAGCAACGGCTACGACTTTTCATTTTTCATTTTCTTTAATGTAGGATTAATATTTCATATTTAAGTGTTTTACATTTTATATTTTCTATATAATAAAGTGTTTATGTTTGTCTCTTATTATTTCTTTTTCTATTCACTAATTTTCCTGAGGAGCCAGCCTGAGTAATACTGAATTGAAGTTGTTACAGGGCTGAGTAAGCCTTCACAAGTGGCCTTACTGTTATGTACAAGGCCAATATTGTCAAAGTACCACACTTGGATCCACTTCGAGGATAGCGTGAAGCAAGCGTGAAGCGGGCAGAAAGCAGCAACTTCACTCTGGCTGTACCCTACTCGAAAACATCACTTCATCTGAGATCATTTACCCGCAGGATGACTCGAGTATGGAACACATTCGTACAGCATAATGATGTCAACAAGATAAAGTCAGTTGATCAAATGAAAATGCTGCCCCACAGATGGCTCCAACTTCATCCTGTTCCCTACTTGTATGTCTCATAACAATAAAAATGCTTTCAAATGAGCTGATGTAGATACCAGCTCTTAGCTTGTCAATAAAGTTAGGAATCCTTAACCTAACCTTGTCAAACCCCGTGTAAAAAAAAGAGAGTGAGAGGGAGAGAGGGGGAGAGAGAAAGAGGGAGAGAGAGAGAAAGAGAGAGAGAAAGGGAGAGGGAGAGGGAGAAAGAGAGTGTGTGTGTGTGTGTGTCTGTATGTCTTGCTCTCTCTCTTGGATGTGTTTGTGTGGGGGGGGGAGGGGTGAAAGGAGTCCATTAAAACTTTTCGGAACTTGCACCTTCAAGAGCCTCCCTCATTGAAGCTGTGTGTGCCAGTTTCTCACTCCTTGACAAGTCTCTGTCCCTGTTTAGCTCCTCTCTCTCTCTCTCTCTCTCTCTCTCTCTCACTCTCGCCCCTTTTTTCCTGCATTATCACCAATTCAAAATATATCACTTTTTTTATGATCAAACTTTTAATTAAAACAAAATTCTCAGTCGGAGTACTTTTAATAAGTTATATGTACTGATTGAGAGAATGAAACTGTTAGGAGTGTTTTCACTGTTTTCCGTCATTCTTTCACTGCAATAAACTGAAGACGAGCCTCTCACCTCCTCAGTTTATTTCAGTGTTCGGTTTCCATTTGGTCTCTAGTGCTACCTCAACTGATTACACCTGTTCTCCTCTTCCTAACACTGAATCCGATTGCCTCCTTTTCTCTTACGGAGTTAATGCTTCGTTATAATAATAATAATAATAATAATAATAATAACAACAACAACAAGTTGGACCCGCACTGTCACCGTACTTGTCTACTTGTTGATATCTCCAAGTATCTTGTATGTTATGACCATGTCTCTCATTGACTTTCCTTTCCTGACATGATGGGAAATGTAGATATTTTCCTCTTTGTATAATTATGGACAGACGACGAAAGAGAAAAGAAACGCCTCTGGAATGTGGCAAGAATAACTCAGGCCTGAGGTTGATAGCGCGCTATCCTGTGGCAGCTATCCAATAACAATCAGATGTGCGTTCTACAGTGGTGCTGAAAATTTCCGGCCGTGTATGATGTCGCGAACATGTTCTGAAAGCTAATCAAAAGTTTGTCAGATGTGAATTTGCCGCAGACGTTGTCTGTCAGATTTGAGCCACAGGCGCTGTACTCAGTACTATGCTCACCCCGAGGTCCTATTTCTTGGGTGTGGTTTGCAGTCTTTGTCCCTGAAGTATGAACTCTGTATCGGGTCTTCGCCTCTCTCTAGTTTTCATAACTTTTCATATGCTGTGGTTAAATTCAAACAGGCACTTGTCAGGCCAATCATGCGCCATGTCGAGGTTCATTTATAGTTATTTCTGGTCCTTCTCTGTTTATATTATCTTCATTAATCTCGTGGCATCTGTAATCAGGGAGTGCTACGAAGTTGGAAATGCCTCTTACAGTAGTTAATTTGGTTCGATCTAGGAAACACTGCCGGATAAGGGACCATGGAAAATGAGATAATGATAGGGTTTTGTATGACCTTAGGGCTGACAGGGTAATTGTTTTAATATGATTAATCATGCCCCAAGGGGATAGATAGCCCTTATTCCTTACATTAATAAGTAGGTACATAAAGTTGAACAAAGGATTCGGGTGTGCAGGTGGCAGATTCAGGAAATGAGTGCTGTCAGGGGTACAAGTTTATATGTTTAAACATCCCCCAAGGGGTTAGAGAGACTTATTTTGTGAAATTTACTAAGTATAAAAGGTAAGGTAATTTGATAAACTTCTGACACCCCAAACTCAATCACTCTGATAGATGGGGGGGCAGTACAAAAAGGATTCAGGTGAGCAGGTGGGAAAGATTCCGGGTTTAATGAGTGTGGACAAAAAGATATGTGATAATGGGTGGTCTTCATAAGCACAGGTGCTGGTCAGGGGTAAAAAGTTTAATATGTTTAAACACCCCCCAAGGGGATAGAGAGAGGCTTATTTCTGTGTAATTACAAAGTTAAGAGGTAGGTAATGATCACTTCTGATCCCCAAACTAAATCACTCTGTAGATGGGAGAGGCAGTAAAAAGGATTCAGGTGACTGGGTTACAGCTTACCATCTCCGAGGGAGCCCCCCCCCCTTCCCGGGGCTGCGACTCACTGACGCGACTGTTGCTACTTCACAACAACACTGCTGGGTTTAAAGAACGCGGTAATGGATGGGTTTTAGCTGGTCCCCCGAGGGAAAACCGGATTCCGGGATAATGACCATGGAAAATAATGAGATAATGGGGGGGTCTGTATGACCTTAGGGCTGACAGGGTAGGGTTTAATATGTTTTAATCATCCCCCAAGGGGATTAGAGAAGTCTTATTACTAAGTAGGAACAGAAGTAGAGTAATGATCACTTCTAAAACTCCCAAACTCTATTACTTGATAGGGGGGAGGGGGCCCAGTAAAAAAGGATTCAGGTGATGGGGTCTTGATGGAGTGTTGCGGCCCCAAAGCCTGTTCTTTGGAGGTCATCGGGTTTGTGATTATCAGCCCTGCGCCCGCTCTCCGGCTACATCGGGGGCATCTGTGTGAAAAAGGATAATAACCTAATTTTTCAAAGGGTGGAAACAAAAAAGTCTCTCTTTAGCAAATATATTTATTAGTTAACATTACATTGTTTTATTCCTCCTCTCCCTCAGAACAGCTAGCTTCTAAAGAGCATGAAACTACGAGCAGTGGCGGAAGATCTACCTCTCTCGGTCGTTTGCTTGACCTGGGGAAAAAATCTCTTACGGTTTTTTTCTTTTCCCCGCCAAAGATTGAAAACTGTCTCTCATCTCTAGTTTTTTTCTTCTGTACTCCCTTCTTCAGTACTGCTTATTAGCTTCTTGTTTTCCCTCCACTTTGTCATCTGTTTTATCTTTAAAATTTAAAACTTTGTTTCTCTGGCACTGGATGACCATAGGATTACAGACGTGATAGGCATTAAGTAAAAGCGCTTATCATCAAATGAGCTAAGACCTCGTTTCCTAGTGGTGTTTAGTGGTAATCTGCCTTTTAAATTTCTAATTTGACTATATTGGAAGGTATGTTTAGAACCGTCTTCCAGCACACTTCTAAAGTTATTATGAGTTATTAATTGTTGTTAAAGACTTGAGGAATCCTTTCGCAGCGATAGTGTTGTTATTATCGGGCTAGCAGGATGCTATACATTTTGGGTTTAATGCGGGACTATTTCTGAAATAAGGCGGTCCCCCACCTCACTTTTAAGTAAGCCTAGAGATCCCTTCCTTGAGTCATTTGTAGAGAGGTTTGATTGTGGGGAAATTAGATGTGTCTATCCATTTCCTCAAGGGTTTCCTTACCGTTCTCATCAGTAAGGTTTTTGATGCCCTCTAAACAGGCGATGACACTATCGGTATCTGAATAGATTAGTTTTATTTTGTTTTGGGTATGTTTTCTTAAATCTTATACCAAAAATTGGTACAGCTTAAATTTGGCAAGTTTAGTATTGGTAACCTATGAAATTAGGGTAAGTGAGTTTATGGCTGGCGTCCCCGTCGTAACCAATACTTTGTTTTCTGAAAGCTTTATGGCTTTCTTAAATAGTGGCTTACTCACCGCTCGCAAAATGCTCCTGCTGATGTTATGAGCTTCGTTTGTTGGATATTTTGATGGATTAAAACAATGTCTTGCCGAATACAAGAATTGGTCACAATTTAAATAATCCCCGACATTTTCTTATAGTGTTTTACTATTGCGTTGCCCACGTTCGTTTAAAACAAAAGCCCCCCAGATATTTTCCTTTGTGAGAATTCTATATGCTTGAATTTTCTCAATTTGTAGACCTATCTCCAAGAACAACTGCAATAAAGGCAATGATTTTGGGGTAGTTTCGTTTGGGGAGATGGTCCCCCACTAATTTAGTATTTTTACGGGGTAGTTTTTTTACTGATGGCCAATAGCTGTTTGCTGTACTCAGATAGATCATCTAATGTTATCTGTTTGTGAAAAGAGGCATAGTGGTAAGTCATCCGTGTTAGCGAGCTAATTCTGGGGTATTCCTTGAGTGTCTATAAGAAGCCAGTAACCTTTTATAGAGTCTTGAGGATTCTTCTGGAGAAGACCGCCATTTGCGAGAAAAACTCGCCATTTCTGCGGGTGAGAGTTTTCGAATGTTTGCGTAAGGGCAGCGCCTTCAGTCATGCAAGAACCATAAAAGAATTAAAATCCCAGTATAGCAAAAATTTACTTACTAAGTTTTTCTCATCAAAATTGGGATTAAAATGAACTGGGTTTTTGGCCTGAGCAACGTCCTAACAGCAGTAGGAAGCCCCCCTCTTATATTAGACTGTATGATGTTATAAAGCTCCTGTTTCAGTAATTAATTTAATTCCACCCCACTGGTTTTTAAAAAAGGCATCATAGGCAAAGCCGGGGAGAGAAACTAGTGAAAACATCTAGATTATAGATGTTGTATAATAATCTCCTATGCAAGGTAAAATATGTCAGCCAGAAGTCCTACATCACAGTTTGAGATAAAACTAGGAGATAGTCTCCTAGAGTTTGACAAGCTGTTTTCTCCCCAAACCAGATGAGCATGATCGAAATTCTTCTTGGCTAATATGCTTCTTAGACAGAGAACTGTAGAAAGCTCTTTTTGGGGGTAAAGTCTTCTCTTCGAGCCTTTCTGGGGAGTGCAATATTCATAAGGAAACATTTTTTTCCCGGTTAATAAGCACCCCCAACTTTCGGGGGGTTAGATGACTTATCATCGCCTTGTGAATTTCAAGGGTGATTTTGAAGCTATGTGAGCCTGAGCCAAACTACCCAAAACCAGCGGAAAAAGAAGGCTAGACTATCCAGGAAAACGTAGTGCTCCTATTTCTACCTTTAGGAATTTATATCCCTGTTTCATTAAAAACATTGATTGGGGGCTTTAACACTTAGTTCTTTAATTATCAAAGCCATATCATATGATAGGTACTGAATAAAAACAGGCAAATATTTACCTGAATTTTTCTGCCTTAAATTGCAATTATTGCAGAGTGCTCCTAAATAATTAGCCTTAGGCATTAGATGGTCATGATGCCTCACCTTTGGTTTGGTAAGAGTAAAGTCCTGATGACAGAAGTTGCACTTCTTCTGTATGGCAAAATGTATTTGCTGCTCCCTGGTCATATGAAGCGGATAAAGGGAGTGTTTCATCTTTATCCAATCCCATAAAGACGAAAGTCTATCATAATATGATCAATACACTGTACCCCCGATGGACATATCTATCTATTATAGTGCTATTTCTGTCTTCACTATATAGCCATAAGCTATTGTTTACGTGTCTAGCTGTTATTACCCCCTGGCTTACGATTATCGAGATAAGTTTCTAAATCCACAAAGGCAGTATGAGAGGGAAGTAGCCCTTGTGAGTATTTTAAATTTTGCAAACGCTTCCAGCTGGGGGAAAAAATCAACTTTTGTTGGTTGTCGCATGAATTGAAATGAGTTTTTAAGTTGCAAATGTCACTATATTCACTTAAACAATTCAAGCAAAAGTGCTTATGCGTGATGTTTTTCGGAGAAATTTCTCTATATTTCTGGAAGTGCTTGATTAAAGCTACATGAGTCTTTCCCAACATTAACAAGGGCACTACCAGTGAATATTTATTACTCCCCCTACGACATAAAGTAGCATGATAGGTCCCTTCATGAGAAGTTAAGCAATAAATAATATTGATATTTTGTTGTCAGACTCGAGTTTGTGGATGTCACTCCACTGGAAAAGGGAGAGTCACTCCCCGAGTAATTGACAATTTTGAAGGCTATCACTTTCTAGATAATATCGTCTGATTTTATACCAGCCCCAGCCAAGTCTACGACAGAAAAAGGCCGCCAGACATTGAATAAAACAGCTTTTTTTTACTCCTCTCGGGTTAAATATCTGTTTTTTCCCTCGTAAAGATGTGGGATATTCTATATAGTCTCCTGGGTATCCACGCACTCCATTCTTGCATATTACAATATGAAAACCCTTTTTTAAAAATCTAGTATGAAGCCTGATCCCTCGCCCGATGAAATTTCAGTTTCTAATCGCGTGCTAAGGTACTCCCTCCATGACCGTAAGAGCCGAGATATATCATCTCGTGTAACTAGTTGCGGGGGGAAAAGTTTATTAATGCTCACGACTGTCATCCTCCCCCAAGTAGCGACTGTCTGCGCAAAATAAGGCTCAGTTCAGCATAAATCCTAAGAGCATTTTCATAAAGTGCTCGTCCTGATAGAACAGTGAAAAACTTCTTAATATGCCGCATAAATGTTATTGCGAAGGACTGAAGAAATAATATGGGGTCGTGTTTATGAGAGGCAGGAATTGAATATTTTATTCGACAGAAGTGACCTTGAAAACATTCCGACCGCTGTATGATATGCGGTTCCTCTGAAATGGAATCGTCTCCCATTTCACTCTCTTCCTCATCTGAACAAAAATTTTTTTTACCTGAAGTGAACCTTCGATTAGCAGAAGAGGGGGAACCCAAGAAAGAGTAGTAATGATCCTTGGAAGAGGAGCTGTCACTTGTGGCGGCTGGTCTCCATCCACTGGGACCGGCAATCGGCTCAACTTGCTCTTGTGGGAGTGTTACGGTCGAAGATTCATCGGGGGACACACACTGATCTGCATAATATAATTAGAGAAAGTTATTTATTATTATTTTGTTTTTAGATTTCATACTAGACAAATTTTAAAAACTCGAGCAATCTTTTAAAAAATGTTACTGTTAAGTATAAAACTGGGAGAAGTAAGCAATCTATGGAATATAAGCGGTTCTCAAAATGATTTTTATTCTTGTTAGTGGAGATACTTTATAAACATATCTTAAAAATGTTTGACTGTTAATAAAAATAATTGTTTAAGAAAAGAGCGCTGACCTCTTTTTTTCCCTGGCCCGCCCCCGGATCATCTGCTTGGAGTATTGCCCCGCCCCAACTGTGGGAAAAAATTATTATTAGTTTCAAAGACTTATTTCTTATCGGGAAATAGCAGTTTTAAGAAAACATCAAATTCAGAGCAATAACCTGGCAATCTCACTGTCACGCATTCCTGCGATGAGCTGTGACATTCGCTTACCACACTGATAGCCCGCAGAAAAAACTACAGGAGGGAATGTGTGGTGAGCCGCATCCTGAGGGTATAATCGCCGCTTGGGTTTGGCATCTGCGAGTGGGGTGACGAGTCATAGCTGTTAAATACCCCTCACTCTCACTCTCATATTCCATAAATTATTTAAATTTTTGATAATATTTTAATCTCCCATAGATAGGGGAAGTTTTTACCTGCTCTAATCTAAGCTGGTAACTTTCTTGAGTGGGGGGGGAAGAGCACCTTTCGCCCTAGACGAAAAGGTGAGCGTATTTATAGCACGCTTTTTAGGATAGCGTGCTCATAAGATACTTAATTTTCCCCAAAGTAGAGGTACAGGTTTTTCACATCAGTCTCTCTCTATTTTCACGAGAATCTTTTAAACAAAAATCCCTGTAAGTTCTATATATTATAATATAATCTAGAAAAGATTTCTTATTGTCAATAAAGTAAGAGGGATAAAATCTGGGAAGAACTCTTTTCCCGAACGAAAAAATAAGAATTTAGACCGGGCTAGTAGGGAGGATTACGTAAATTGCCATAGTCATGTGAATTTCCCATTTGTATAAAGCCGAGGCGAGGGAAAGATTAATTAATTAATTTATAGATTTTGTCCATCGCCAAAACTAAATATTCTTAAAAATAATAATAATAATAATAATATATTTTTCCCCCAAATAAAAATAAATAGGCGTCAGCCGGCAGAAAGTGGCGGAGCCTGCTTCTCTTTGTCTGTGACCTCCATTCTACCCACCACCACCTGGCGTAGGGAAGGTAGTGAAACTGCGTAATATCCAGACGACCTTCACTGTCGGTCGGGCTTTTTTTTTCTATGGTCTTCTGGCGGGAGAAGGACGTGCTGCCATTGTTATCTTCATCTCCGGGATAAACTCCCCCCTCCCTCCCCTCTGCTTTGAACTAAAAAGAAATGTTTATATATAAGATGATTCTTCCACAAAAAAGGCTCATTTGAGATGGGAAGATGGACAAGGTCTGTACCTTTACAGAGGAAGAGTTGAATATTTTCAGAGAGCCTGCAAGAATACTTGTCGCTGGTTTTAGCGGAGCAGGCAAGAGCAGTCTAGTGGAGCGTTTATGTAAAAAATATGCCGGTTCTTTCGCGAGAATAATCATTTCCAGTCTGGTTTGATAAAACTCCCCCTTTGAAACAAATCACCTCTTAGTGAGAAAATCATTTTAGTGAAGGTCTCTTTAAACCCCCGGGGGGAATTACCAAAATCCCCTTGAGATAGACAATAGCTTCTGTATATAATTGATGACCTTTTTAATGAAGCATTTAAAGGGAGTGATATTATAGCAAATTTATTTTTACTAGAGGAAGACACGAGCAAATATCCGTAATTCTCATATCTCAAAATTTATTTCCACAAGGAAAATACGCTCGCACGATCACGCTTAATTGTGTCAATATATTTTATTAAGAAACGGATCTGTCTCAGTTGGAATGTCTCGGGCGACAAATTTAGGGAAAAAATCTAGCCCCGAAATTTGTTGAGATATATCGTCAGTCACTGCGGAAAAAATAGGCTATCTTTGGTTGATTTAACCGCTCCAGAGGAAATTAAATTTAAACAAAGCTTCATTACGGAGAGGGGCAACTGTGAAACTGTTATAACCGCTGGTAAAAACAAAAATGGCCTTAAATTCCCCATAAAAAGAAAATTCTAAAAAAAAGTATATAGAGACGTCAATAGCCCCGGGGGCTTTACTGGGAATGTTAACAAACTTTTTAGAGCAGCTAGGGAGAAAAACGCCTCTTTTTACTTATAAAGACGTAGTAGTTATCTCTTTCTAGAGGGCCTATACTTTGCTTAAATTGCAGCCTCTGCGATTTCCCAGACGGAAAATCATAGCCGTTTGCCCCTCGCATTATACTCACCTGCGACTTGGGGACATGACTTTATTACATTCACACAATGGTGGCATTAAATAAAATTTGTTATGCATAGATGTCTTTTCAAGGTTAATGAAGGTGGTAGGACTAGTCAGAAAAAAACTCAAAAAGCGTCTTGTCAGCTTACGAAATATTATAGAAAGCCCCCCCTTTCCCGTGGAAATTTCGAGATTACACACAGACAGAGGGACCGAGTTTTATATCGTCCTCTTCTGAATTACCTAAAAAAAAAAAAATATTAAATTATACAGTACCTTCTCGGACACTAAGGCTGCAATAGCGGAACGAGCTATTCGCACGCTTAAGCATAGAATCTACCGCTATATGACTTTAACAAATTCTTTAAAATATATAGAGGTATTACCAGCCATAGTAGAAACTTACAACTCAACTCCCCCAACCCTCTCTCAAGAAAGGTCAAACTCCACAACAAGTGCATTCTCTGAGTCTTCCTCGAGACATTCGTCGGCAGTTTGGGCTAATGTATTTAAATGCCCGTCCTCATAGCCTCGTACTAGTCACGACTGACTCCTGGAGCGCATGTGCGGATAACTAGCCACGGGGGATATTTCAAGAGTTATTGGCCTAAAAAACACCGAAGAAATTTTTAAAACCCAATCGGTTGTTAATTCGCAAGTAATCCCCACATATTCTCTTATCGACCTGAGCGGGGAAAAAATATCGGGCAATTTTACGCTCAGGAATTAATAGAAACATTTTCTACCTGAATTTTTTCCCCATTAAAATATTGAGACGGAGAAGAAAAACTGACGGCCCAGTAGAGAATATTGGTGAGCTGGGTGGGTTATCCCGAAGTGCGATAGCTGGGTGCAGGGAAAAGGGGACATGCAAAATGTCAGACAGGGGTAAGCCCCTGGGAGTTTCAACACAGAGAGTTATTAATTTTATTAAACAAACTTCCAGCTAAAGCTCGCAATCGTATTATTAAGGAATTAAAAAAAAAGAATTAATTGCATATCTGAGATATTTACTAATTTTCTTAGAAAAATCTAACAGTTTGAACCCACTATTTTGAGCAAATTAAAGAAGTTTAGAGGAGACATTCTCACCGTTGCCGTAAAAAGAACTCCACTTTATAAAAAAAAAAATATTCTTCTTTCGAAGCGTGGAGGAGCCATCTTAAATACACTCTTACCTCTGGTCATCTCGCTGATTAGTAGTTTTATAAGTAAAAAATAATCGAAATGGTAAAGGAATTTTGTCTCATCCCTCGGTAACCGCCGAAAAATTTATTTTTAAAAATGGAACAAATATCTTACCCACTCCTAAGCGCGGGAATCTCCTTTTCCCCGCCTTCGCAGAAGCACTGGGAACCACCACTATAGCGCGTAGGAAGGAATCTTCCAGCCTCTCGAGAGTGAAAGTGAAACCAGCCAAAGCAAGGAATGAGAAGGTCAGCTCCTGCCCAGCGTAGCAACTCGCCCTCATAAGGGTAATTACCGCTTCGAGCTACCACCTCCCACGAGCGGGCACCCACCCCAGCTCTTTGTTGGACTGGTGAGTCCCCCCTAAAAAAAAAAAAACAAATAAGCTCGCTCGCTGTAATGCCGCCCGCGGCGGGGGTGGCGGCAGTGGCGGCAGTGGCGGCAGTGGCGGCGGCTTGCGGCGGCTGGGTGGCGGGCGCGCCCGCGGTGTTGCCGCGAGGAGTCTAAGAGTAAAAAAAAAAAAAAATCCGAAACAGAAAATAATAATAGCCAATTAAAAATTAAAACTCCCGCCGGAAATACTTTTATCTTTAATATCAAGAAAAAAAAAAACAGTCTTTTTTCTCTCGCCTGAGGACTCTTCCCCCAAAATTTTAAAAGAAATAATTGATCTGTATTTCACGAGGAAGAATTGCCATACGCGAAATCTATGCTGAATCTATTCAAAAATAAATTTTTTCATTCGGTGGGATAAGGGGAGGTATTTTATTCCCTCCATACCATAATTTAAAATCTTACAAATCATTTAAATCTTTGACAAGCAGTTTGAGCGTACATCGATAAAAAAAACTTTTGCCCGTTGTAGGGGAATTAGTGAGCCTTATTAGATTTTGAGCCCAAAATTTATAAAAAATCACCAAGGCGAGGGGAAAAAAATTTATTAGGCGGTTTTTATGTTAAAAAAGGGCCGCGGAAAAAAAAGCCGCTCTGGCTAGCCTATTGAAATTTAAGCTTTATAAAGTCGAGAGGGAAAAGCTTTGCCCGCTTTAGTAAATACCCGGGTCAGGATAGAGACAAGAGTTCCTTCTCGAAGTGCTATTATAAAAAAAAATGGACCAGCCATCAGTTGATTATCCCGAGAGAATTAATCTCCCCTTGAATGAAGAAGGAGAAAAGGACCCCAGTTTGTCGATATTATTACATCAATTAACGTCAAGACGAAAGATTTATCAGAAAATGTGTTACAAAGCTCGTGTGATACAAAGTTTATGGCAAACCTACGAATCCTTCAAAGTCAATTGCCCCATGACCAGATTTACTAAGACTTTTGATGAAATTGAAAAAAATTTTATGACATTTTAATCAGAAAGAACTGACAGCTGAAATCAGACGCTTAGAATATGCTAGCATGATTTCCGGGATATGATAGAAGCTTTTGAAGGGGCCCAAAGCTTGTATAAACACCTTAGGCGAATGTTTGACCTAGGAGGTCCCCCAAAAACCCCCACCAAACCCACCCGCAGGAGTGGGAGGCACAGCAGCGCGGTATTTTTAAAACCCCGCCGCCGACGTACGATAAACATTATCCGTCTCACTCCCTCAGCGAGGACTCTAAGGAACCCAACTGTTGACGAGAATGGAATATAAATTTCCAGTAATTGTCGGGGAATAACGGGTGAAGAATTCCTGGAATATGGGGATTGTATCGTGTATCCCCACAACGCTACTTCTGCTCGCCCCTACGAGCCGGCTCTTTCACTCTGGGAAAAATATCCTTTTTCCAAAATTGAGCGAAAATCGCTAATCCTGGTGAACCGCGCCTAGCTGCAGGGTCGGGGCACACCGGGGAAAAATTTTCCTAAAATCACCCCCACCATGCACCAACACCCTTGATGACAGGCCAGAGGATTTTTTAAGACCCCACCTTGCAGCACTAATATGTCAGTTCTCAGCGGGTCCTTGTCTTGAAAGAATGAAATTGCGCAACAGCAATTAGAGCGTAGTCTCGACACGCATTATGTACGCGGTTTGAGCAAGGACACGCAACAGAATCGACGAATTTGGTTTAATTATGTCTGGTGTCCCTGGGTCGGGCGAGTGATAGCCAATGGCAACATCAAACGGGTAATTTTACCCCGTACATTGGCATGAGCAGGGAAAAAAGGCCGATGAATGGCACATGAATATCTCCCTTTTCATTAACATATTTCAAGCATATTACTGAAACGGGAAATTCAGACATGCTTGCTCGTACCGTCAGTGAGCCCATACTTGGCAGTACCTAAAATCATCCTAGATGAGGTGGAAATTTAATGCGGCGCCTCCCCCCAAGCTCTAGAACGGGAAATACTACAGCTGTTGTGGAGAAGCAAGGCACTGGCAGCATCAGCGGTGGCAGCAGTGCCGGTGGGGGCAGCGGCAACAGCAGCAGCTTGCAGCAGCGGCGGCGGCGGGGTGTCAACGGTGCTGAGTCGGACCAGCGTGGGATTGGAATCTAAAACGAGACAGTGGCATGCGTGAAATGGACATGCCTGATGGAGTCGAGGTCACTTCACGCGGGGGGAAAACGCAAACGACAGCACGATGATGTGGATATTTTATTCCTAAATGCTGTAACTAATTAAAAAAATAAAAATGTAAACTCTTCAAACTAAAGTTTTTTTTAAGCCTTTTAAAAATATATATAATGGTCTATATTTTGTATTTGCCTCATACTGTCTCTGTCCTCAACATGGACAGAGGGGGTCCGGGGGGGAAATATATCTATTTGAGCAGTTTAGAAAATATTGACATTTTCGACAATACAGCTTCGGCCTTTCAAAATATAATTACTGCAACGCCTTTAAATCCATCCTTGAACTACGAAATGCATTGCTTAATGTTTTGTATCCAAAAAATTCAATGTTCTAACAAGAGACGATGCCGGGAAAGCGGTATTGACATTATACAAAATCACATTACTGAAACCCGGAATAAGTACAGAAGAAATAGTCCATCATTTCTACCCAAAAAAAGATGTGTTATCGACAGATGCCAGCCATATTATTGAAGAAATTAATCGACAGCTAACAGCGGATTTTTAAAAAAAAACCTTTAGAGATAATTATTCGGCACATTTCGAAAGGGAAATACTCAATTTGATGTCGGAATTGGGAGGGTTTTAGTTTCGACGAGATCGCGAACCTTTACGGGAAAAAACAATGCTGCCACTTCATTTAAAGCTCAATTTTTAAAACCCAGAATTGCTCGGGGCTTGGGCTTAGCAGCGCTGAAAAATATTATTTATTTCGTAGTGACGCGCCCGAGGGGACCTCCTTCCCCAAACAGATTGCCCATTCAAGCCTGATCCCACTGCCGGAGTTGATTATGTTTTAATATATAGTGATTTTTTGTGAAACCCCAAATATACGGTAGTCAGTTAGTCAATTTTCTGGATGCTTTCGCCTTTCAGGAGAGTTATTCAAAAGGTGCTCATCCTATGATGTACAAAACCTTATGCGTAACTAAATTAGATAAAAGCTATCAAAATGACAGATCAGTTTTGGGCGTAATCTGTCTTTTGGGAAAAACGGTCATTCCACTACCGTAGTGTTACATGTAAGACCGATAAATAAATGAACCAACTCAGGTAAAAAATGGTTTTTGTTTCTCTAACCGCCCCAAAAATGCGTGTACCCTTTCAAGTGCCCTTTGAGCAGGAATTTCGGAGTTTATTCTCCCTAAAACCCTCCCAGGTGGGGGGTGGCCTGGGAGTATACAAACTTTTCACGCGCCATTTCAGAGTCCGGGTGGGGGGAATTTTTTTCGGCTTTAGCGGGCCTAGCTAAAAAGAGCTTTTTCCTTTTCTTTTCAGAGTGGCTGCGCCAAGTGCAGTAGAATTTGGAACTAAAATGCTCGATGATTATCAGTCTGGAAAAACAGACATGAAAACTGCTCTTAAATCTCACGGGATAGTTTCTTTAAAAGGTGTCGCAAAAAAGGTTATTACGGGCGGCCCGAGTGAGCAGGGTGACTAAGCACGGGGTAAATAATAAATGCAAGTTAAATAAACGCCGACGAAGCCGAGTTGCTTATAAAACGGATGTTTTCTCTCTCGTATAAACAGTTGCTTATTTTGCCATGGCGGGTGTCGGGGCTGGGAAAAAAGTGGACTCAAAGTCCCGTTAATTTATTATTCTTCCAGCGTCATTAATCAATTCCCGCGACCGCAAAAGACTGAGACAAGTTGAGAGTTATAGCTCGCACACAGAGTTTTGATACTCTACCAGTAAACCTTCCCTCTCTCTCAAAAACTAAAAAAATAATTTTCTAGAATTTAGAATTCCTGGAGTTCCCGGAGCATTTCTAGATTTAGGCAAAATAGTTATAGAATTTAGAGTGACTCTAACAGAGGCTGATGGGCAAAGTCCACTAGGGGAAACAAGCAATATCGCTCTGGTCAATGGATTTTCCAACACGTTATTTAAAAGTGTCCAGTGTTTCCTGGGCGAGCAAATAACGGAATCAAATTCTAGTTTTAATTACTGGTCATTCATTAAACTCTGCAGCTCAGTAAAACGAAGCCAGTTGCCGAGTATCGCCCGACTGGGGTATCTCTTGCCCGACTTTAAAGGAGGAGAAAGGTATAACTAATTGTTCGATCAGCCCATTTTGCCCGCACATCGGCAAAAGAACCACAGATACTGACAAAGAATGATAAAGAACAGGGCATAACTCTGTGTTTTCCCTTGGCTCTGGACATATCCACTCTGGACCAATATCTGCTTGACAATATCGATTTAAAAATTAGGCTGGAATTATCCCCTCAAGCGTGGGGCTCTGAAAACAGACGATGATGCCAGACATACCCGCTCAAAATTAATTACGCTAAATTATGGCTTAATAGAGTATACCCATATACATCAGCTTATATGGCCTTGAACAAGTCTCTAGCCTTAGACGCAAAGCCGATAATATATACTTTTAATCGCACTCTAAGTAAAAATTATGTGCTAGGTCACAATCAAAAAAGAGCCTCCTAATAGATCAGCCATGGGGTCATGTAATTCCGCCAAAATTTTCATGGTAATTTTGCCCATGACAGCCCATGCAGGAAAACATAAGGAGAATGGACTTTATTTGAGCATGGGGATCTAGCCAGTTTATCTGTATGTATTAATAATAATACAGTTATCGCATAAGCAGTGATTTCCCCCTCATTTAGTAAATTATATTATGAGGCAATTAACTCTTGGGCATTGAGGAAGAAAATTTAATTCTCTATGAATCATTCGCCTCCGGGGCGAACCATCAATATTTTCAATTTAACAGACAGCCAAGTGGAAGACGCTCTCCGATTTTAAAAAATCTGGTATTGAGAATTGAATTACAGTTCTCTAAGCCTGCCCCCCATAATAAGGTAGTTTTATTATTTGCTCAGGGCCACTGGTGTTTTTTCCATCGACAGAAAAGAATCTGTTCATTGTGATGTGCGAGCATAAATAAAAAATGAATTGCGCAGAAATAAATAATAGGGTTTTAAATTTCCCCCCTAGGAAATAAAGTCACATTTTATTGGCTGTTTCACTATAGACGCTCTACAGCAAATAAGATTAGATGACTATCCCTCAGCCCGGCCATAGTGCTTGTAAGTAATATTCTTCCTTCGTACAGTTTCAAAAGTAATGGGGTCATTTTTTTCTCTTCTCTTGGACAAGGAAAAATAGTCTATCCTTCTTCTTTGACAGTTACGGGAAAAAACCAGAGAATTATGGCATAAATTTAAAAAATTTTTAAAACTAAATAAAATTAAATATTTATATCGGGTTTTTCTGGCAGAACACAAAGTGATTTTTCACTCATTGCGGTCTATTTTGTTATGATGTTTATTCATAAAACAAGCCTTGTGGGATTAGAAAGGCTTTATATTTTTTAAAAAAAAATTTCTCGGAAAAATCGCTTTTTATCAATGACAGATTAGTGATAGCATATGCTAGAGAGAATTTTAAAATGTTACCCCCTTGTGAAAAAACATTTTGCCTAAGTCAAGGTTATCTTTGTGCTTCCCTCTGTGGGGAAGGTCACCTCTGACGAGAGTATCCCCCAAATACCCCTCCTGGCTGGTAAGGGGCCCCCTCTGAGCTGTATATAAGAGCCCGCTGAAGCTGTCTTCCCCCCAAAAGATAGAGGCTGACCTCTTTCCCTAGCCTTTTTACTCTCATCATGGTGAAGGAAGCAGACTTCTCGATTCTGGTAAGCGAGACATTTTATTTTGCTAAAAACTTCTCTTTGAATATTAACGAAACAAACGAGTGCAAGAGACTTATAATAATTTTAAAGTTGAGTCTCTTTTTTCAACAGTTTTCACTGCCCCCAGTCAGAAAATTTTTAAGTTTTTGATTTTAAACGGCTGGTAGATTGGATACTTCTCTTTGAATATTAACGAAACAAAAAGAGCGCAAGGACTTATATAATTTTAAAATTGAGTCTCCTTTTTTTTTCTTCAACAGTTTTCACTGGGCCAGTCAGAATTTGTAAAGTTTTGATTTATCGGCTGGTAGATTGGAAGGGAAGGAACACACCGGCTTTCAAACTCCTAAAGCGGTGTCCTTGTGATGATGCAGAAACGCAAACAAGACTTCCTCAGGAAAGGGTTTTGTCTTTCTTTGTTCCTCCTTTGGTAGATTAGAGACGAGTCCACTCCTTTATTTGAAAGTGATAAATATGTTCTCTTTATGACTTACGCCTGTGGAAGATTGGATCAGTTCATCTGATATAGAGGAGCCTATGGGAAGAAAGAAACCCGATCTCGACAACGATTTAACGCAGAGCCTTCCCTCATGTCAGTCTGATGACCTCGTTGTGGACCTCTCTACGCTCGATATGCTCAATCTGATGACTCTGTTGAGGTCACTGCCGCGGCAGGTGCTGAACAAATGGCGACTTGAAGCGCACCCTGACGGTCAGTCGGAAGGAAGGAGGGGAAAAACCCCCGACGTGAGAGTAAATGCTGGAGACGCAGTAAAGCCAGCAGAAGGGGGTAAAGGGCCGCAGTAAAGGCAGATGATGATGTACCTGAAAAGGAAATCATTTTCGAGCGGGGAGGTTATCAATCTTACAGAAAGTGAAAGGAGGAGCGCAGTCATTCAGTTAACCAGTAAAACTCGCACAGTTTCGCCCCTTTGCTCGCGCTAAAAAACTTTGCACAGCTTTTTTTTTTCCCCTTTTTTATGTGAATTAATAAAAATATTGACAACTTGATTTTTATTTTCATATAACTATTTTATTACTATCTTCTCTAGTCTAAACAATATATATAAAAAAACAATTTTCGCACCCCTTAAGCCTCTCCCCATCTGAGATTGGGTAAGAGGAAAATGTATATGACAAGTTCCTATAAGAGCTCTATCAGCACAAAGGTCTTCCCTAGATGACCTTTTCTCACTGCTTTTTTAAACTTCCCCACCTGGGAAAGATCTAGCAGCTAGCAAGAATAAACACTACGTAGCACCCGGGGGGAAAAACCTTTTTTTTTTTTTTTTTTTTTTGCTGAGGTACGGGGCGGGCGGAGCAACACTCCTCGGGGGACCAGCTACCCATCCCTTACCCCGTTCTTTAAACCCCGCAGTGTTGTTGTGAAGTAGCAACAGTCGCGTCAGTGACTCGCAGCCCCGGGAAGGGGGGGGGGGGGGACTCCCTCGTTTCTGCCTCTCCCATCTATCAGAGTGATTGAGTTTGGGGAGTCAGAAGTGATCATACCTACCTTCTTATACTTAGTAATTACACAGAAATAAACCTCTTCTATCCCCCTTGGGGGATGTTTAAAACATATTAAACTTGTACCCCTGACAGCACCTGTGCTTATGAAGACCAAACCCCTTATCACATTCTTTTTCCACATCATTATCCCGGAATCTGCCCACCTGCTCACCTGGAATCCTTTTTTGTACTGCCTCCCCCATCTATCAGAGTGATTGAGTTTGGGGTTGTCGAAGTGATCATTACCTTACCTTCTTATACTTAGTAATTACACAGAAATAAGTCTCTCTATCCCTTGGGGGATGTTTAAACATATTAAACTTGTACCCCCGACAGCACTCCCTTATCCTGGAATCTGCCACCTGCACACCGAAACCTTTGTTCTACTTTATGTACCTACTTATTAATGTATAGGAATAAGATATCTATCCCCTTGGGGCATGATTAATCATATTAAACAATTACCCTGTCAGCCCTAAGGTCATACAGACCCTATCATTATCTCATTTTCCATGGTCATTATCCGGCAGTGTTCCTAGATCGACCAAATTACACTACTCTCTACTGTACGATCATTCCATTCTTCACTCTTGTTTGTTATTCTATTTCTATTCTGCCTTGTTCTATCATAATAAATTCTCCTTCTTGTTACCCTGGGTTTCTGATCTCCTGGTACTTGCCCCTGTGGGAAGGGAAACAGAGTTTGAGGGGGAGTAAGGAGAGTGTGTGGTTGGTAATAAAGGTCGGAGAATCTTGTGGGGCTAGGGGAAACGTAGAGTGGCTGTGAAGAAGCTTCTTGGTCTAGAAGTAAAAAGGATTCTGGGTTTTAGCAAGCGAGGATGGACAACAGGGTGCAAATAGTGCTAAGTGTTTGTGTTTATATGGGAAAGGGAAATGATGACTGAGAAGTGATTGCAAATGTCTGAGCGTCTTGCACTTCTGGTGGTGAGCCTCTTCAACTGTCCTTACATTTACTGCTTTCTTTTTGTTAATATTTTTTTTATAATCTCCCTCTTGTATTTTTTCCTTTCTTTGTTCTCTCCTAATCGTGATACTCATTCTCAAGTCTTTCTGCCTGACTGCCTTGACAGTAATTTCCGTTTCAAGATTCAATCTCATGTCATTTCTGTCTCAATTGTCAGTTTGACTGGGCAGTATTTTTTCTTGACTAACACTTCATCCTTTGAATTTTTAAATTGGTTCAGTTTGCCCATAACACCTGTTTACTCAATAATATTTTCAAGTTCCCATTAATCTGCTACCTATTTATCATTATGTATCCTCGAATCAAGCTACGGAACACAATTGAAAATGAGAGACTTTCCTCACTTCCAATTTCCTGTCCCTCAGAGTTCACTGGCTGATAATTAGTGGCCTTTGTTGCTTCCCTAATATCTCCTGCATCTCTCACTTCCCTGAGAACATTTCTGAGAAGTTATTTTTTTATAACTTCTCTTACTAACCCTGTGTCTCCCCACCTGCTGAATTTTTTTTTCGAATTTTTACCTCATTCTTCCTTTCCATCAACTCCTCTGTCTCCTTTAGATCTTCCATGCTACTGCACATACCTTCTCTTCTGTGGCCTCTACTTTTTTCTACTTCACGATCATTATCAGCTCTCAGCTATATTTTTATTTTGCTCACCCACATACTTGCTCTGCCTCCTCAGCTTCACCACCCTTTTTAAATGCCGTTTGGCTTCCCATTTCTTCGTTCACTAACTTTTACTCAACTGGGTACAAATACTTCTGCTTCCAGCTTGCAGCTTGTGCTGGTTAGTAAGAAATCGCTAGTTCCTGCCCATGTCTGTGATTTGTGTGTGCACTCACTTAATTGTGGTTGCAAAGGTAGAGTTTACAGCTCCTGTGTGTGTGTATGTGTGTGTGTGTGTGTCGGTGTGTGTCGGTGTGTGTATGTGTGTGTACTCACCTATTTGTACTCACCTATTTGTGGTTGCAGGGGTCGAGTCACAGCTCCTGGCCCGCCTCTTCGCTGATTGCTACTAGTCCTCTCTCTCCCTGCCCCATGAGCTCTATCATACCTCGCCTTAAAACTATGTATGGTTCCTCCTCCACTACATCACTTTCTAGGCTATTCGATGGCCTGACTACTCTATGACTGAAGAAATACTTCCTAACATCCCTTTGATTCATCTGAGTCTTCAACTTCCAATTGTGACCTCTTGTGTCTGTGTCCCATCTCTGGAACATCCCGTCTTTGTCCACCTCGTCTATTCCGCGCAGTATTTTATACGTCGTTATCATGTCTCCCCTGACCCTCCTGTCCTCCAGTGTCGTCAGGCTGATTTCTCTCAACCTTTCTACATAGGACAATCCCCGTAGCTCTGGGACTAGTCTTGTTGCAAACCTTTGCACTTTCTCTAATTTCTTGACGTGCTTGACTAGGTGTGGATTCCAAACTGGTGCTGCATACTCCAGTATGGGCCTGACGTAGATGGTATACAGAGTCTTAAACGAATCCTTACTGAGGTATCGGAACGCTATCCGTAGGTTTGCCAGGCGCCCGTATGCTGCAGCAGTTATCTGATTGTGTGTGTGTGTGTGTGTGTGTGTGTGTGTGTGGTGTGTGTGCTCACTTAATTGTGGTTGCAGTGATCGAGCCACAGCTCCTGGCCCCGCCTCTTCACTGATTGCTGCTAGGCCCACACTCTCCATGCTCCATGAACTATATATGACAAAGCTCATGTATGAATCCTGCCTCTAGTACATCACTCTCCAGACTAGTCCCCTTTCTGACAACTCTAGGACTGAAGAAATAACATCCCTGTGACTCGTCTGAGTCTTCAACTTCTAGTTGTGACCCCTTGTCACTGAGTCCCATCTCTGAAACATCCTGTTTCTGTGTACCTTGTCAATTCCTCTCAGTATTTTAGGTCGTTCTCATATTCCCCCCCCCTCTCTCTCTCTCTCTTTCTTGTCCTCTAGTGCCGTCAGGTCGATTTCCTCTAACCTCTCCTAGTAGGACATACCCCATAGCTCAGGGACTAGTCTCGTTGCAAACCTTTGCACTCTCTCTAATTTCCTGATGTGCTTGGCCAGGTGTGCGTACCAAATTGATGTACTCTGTGTACAGAGTCTTGAACGATTCCTTACAGAGGTGTCAGAACGCAGTTCTTAGAGTTGCTAGTCTCGACCAAATGCTGCAGCAGTTATTTGGTTGATATGCACCTCATGAGATATGTTCGGCATTATACTAACCCAAGATCCTTTTCTTTGAGTGAGGTTTGCCGTCTTTGCCCCCCTTCCTAGACTGTACTCTGTCTGCAGCTTTCTTTGTCCTTCCCCAATCTTCATGACTGCACTTGGTAGGGTTAACTTTAGGAGCCAGTTGCTGAACCAGGCTTGCAGCCTGTCCAGATCCCTTTACAGTGCTGCCTGTACCTCGTGCCATTGAATTCTCCTCATTATCTTCACATCGTCTGCAGACAGGGACACTTCTGAGTCTATCCCTTCCATTAGGTCATTTATATACAGCAGAAAGAGCAGCAGTCATAAGACGGACCCCTATAGAAACCCGCTCGTCACAGGCACTCAGTCTGACACCTCGTCGCGTACCATGACTCGCTGTTGCCTTCCTGTCAGGTATTCTCTGATCCATTGTTGCGCCTTCCCTGTTATACCTGCCAGGTCCTTCATCTTTTGCACTAATCATTTGTGTGAAACTGTGTCAAAAGCCTTCTAAAAGTTTAAGAAAACGCAGTCTACCTTCGTCCCCCCCTCTCTCTATCTCTTGACTTACCACCGTCAACTTGTCATAGAACTACAGTAGGTTTGCGACACAGGATATCACTTCCCTGAAACCGTGCTGGCTGTCATAAGTTCATTTCTTTCAAGGTGCTCCACCACTCTTTGGATAATCTTTTCCACGACTTTGCACACTATACATATCAGTGACACTGGCCTCTAGTTTAGTGCTGCGTGTCTTTCTCTTGTCTTAAAAATTGGGACTACATTTGCTGTCTTCCACACCTCAGATAGATGTGGTGAAGATTGTTGTTAGTAGTACACAGAGAGCCTCTGCTCCCTCTCTTAGGTCCCACAGAAGAGATGTTGACCGGCCTCATCGCCTTTGAGGTATCTAGTTCATTTAACAGCCTCTTCACCTCCTCCTCAGTTGTATGTGCACTTGATGGTGAACCCCACCACTCCGTCCCTCTGGAATCCTTTCAGTCTCCAATGTAAATACTTCTTTAAATGTCTTGTGGAGCTCCTCACATACGTCTCGATTGTTTCCTCTAATATTCCCTCCTTCCTTCTTCAAATTGATTACCTGGTCTTTGACTGTTATTTTCCTCCTAATTAGAGCGTACAACAGCTTTGGGTCAGACTTGGCTTTCGCTGGTATGTCATTTTCGTATTATCGTTGGGCCTCCCTCCTTATCTGTGCATATTTATTTCTGATTCTTCGACTAATACCTTTATTTTCTTGGGTCCTTTGGCTTCTATAAATTTTCCATTCTCTAGCACACTTAGTTTTGGCCTCACTACGCCTTTGGGTGAACAAAGGGCTCGTCCTGGCATTCTTATTATTTCTGTTGACCTTGGATATGAACGCCTCCTCTGCTTCCTTGAAAACTGTTGTTACATATTACATCATATTATTTACTGAGTTTCCTGCAAATTTTCTTTCCCACTGAACCTCATGTAGGATGTTCCTCTTGCCTGTGTAGTCACCTATTTTGATTCCTGATTCCCTCTCCACTTGTAACTCTATGTATTTGAAGCTCAGGATGACGTGATCATTAGGTCCAAGGAACCTTTCATATGTGATGACCTCAATATCTAAACTACTCAAGGTAAATACTAGGTCCAGTCCTGCTGGTTCGTCCTCTCCTCTCTCTCTCTCTGGTAGTGTTCCAAACGTAGTACAGGATAGCATGAGGCAATCCAGTACTACCTCAATCATTTTAGGCCTCCACGTTTCTGGGCCACTGTGTGGCTCGAGGTTTGAAAATTAATTTCCTTGAGATTGAAGTCACCCTACAATCAGTAGCTTTGCCCTGCCTTTATGGACCATGTCTCTGTTACTCTCATCATATTCTTGTCTAGGCCTCCTGCTGTTCTGTGGTGGGTTAGACCCTTGTTTCTCCTCTGTCTTCCCTGGCCATCTCCTCAAAGTTCCTCCACCCATTCTATTTCTTCTGTCTATATTCAGTATCTGATATCCATCTGGAAAGATGGCATCTGTTATCATTCCTGTGAACTCGGTTTCCGTGAGACCTATGATGTCTGGTGATGTCTCTGTGATTCTTTCATTCCAGATCTCCCAGATATTTGTTTTTCAAACTGCTTTTTTCTACAAAACCTACTGTGGGGGCTGGGGGAGTGGGAGACCTGGCAGGGTGCTGTGGGGCTCTACTGTGTAGAGTTGGGTGGGGTCTGTAAGTGTGGAATGTGGTTTGATTTGGGATAATGTGTTTGGTTGTTGGGTTTTGTGGATGTTTGCGCTTGTTGCTCCACTCGACTCAGGTTGCCCCATACTGACTCTAGCCTTCTCTCTCTTTGTTGCTAGTTTTGTTTTAGTGTTCTCTCAGCTTATGTCGTTCTGTTCTTGTTCTGTCGCGACCTAGGAACGCCCTCTGGTATGTTGCTGATTACTTTAGCCGTGGTTTTGCTGCAGAATCCTGTTCTGCATCATTTCTGTCTTGAAAATCACTTGGACTGGCCGATTTCTCCCCTTCGGGTATCTTCCTCTTCTCTAAAAAATTATCAGCTCTGTTATGTTCTCCTTTCCTGTTAGACTGACGATATTTTCAATCTCTTCTTTTTCTCTCTGCCGTCTTTCTTTCTCTCTCTGCCGTCTTTCATCGTATGTCGTCCTTTCGCTCTCCTGAAGCCCATGTTTGAAGACTGACCTCTCCCTCTCCTCCTCCCAATGCATCTCTGGGTCCCATTTATACATAGCCACTGCCTTCCTTATTATTTCTTGTAACTCCCAGTGACCTGTTCGTGTCTCCAGGAGATCTGTCACTTACATTACCTACACCCACCCTCACTTACTGCTGTCCCTGTGGCCAACAGCATGTTCCTTTCATTCCCCAAAATTTCTTGGTGGCCTGATAGAGCCTCAACATAAGTCTTGTCTCCTTCATTTCGTTTTAACCGCTCGTTTAACATTGGTGTACCTGTTCCAGATGCTAAGTCCCTTGTGGTTATTGCTACTTTACATTACTTCATCATTTTCGCTTCAGCTTCTAGTTTTTGCATCCTGGCTTTTCAGCTTCAGTACTCATCTCCCACTTCTTCTCTGCTCCCATTCTCCACTTCATTCTCGTGGTAGGCTCACCCAGCTTTCTTTCCCACTCTTCTTCCAACCTTTTCCATAGCTCCTCCATTCATTCCTTTCCAGGCTCATCTTCCTTTGTTCCCCTGAATCTTCGACTTCCCCTATAGGGTCCATTTTTTGTTGTTAATGAGCTAGTTTTCGTAGTATGAGCGTTTATTGTTTAGGTGTGTGTTGAACGCGTGTTATGTGTGTTAGTGTGTATGTGTGTGTGTATTTGTGTGTGTGTGTGTGTGTGTGTGTGTGTGTGTGTGTGTGTGTGTGTGTGTGTGTGTGTGTGTGTGTGTGTGTGTTTTCAATCACCTTATTGTACTCACCTAATTGTGGTTGCAGGGTCGATTCATATCTCCTGGTCCCGCCTTTTCACTGGTCGCTACTGGGTCACCCTTCCTGCTCCAAGAGCTTTATCATACTTCTTCTTAAAGCTATGTATGGTACCTGCCTCTACAATATTACTTTCCAGTCTATTCCACTGACAACTCTATGGCTGAGGACATACTTCCAAACATCCCTGAGGCACATCTGATTCTTCACCTTACAATTGTGACCCCTTGTTCCTGCATCCATCTCTGGAACATCCTGTCTCTGTCCACCATGTCGATTCCTTCCAGTATTTTATATGTCGTTATCATGTCCACCCTCTCTCTCCCGTTCCCCAGTGTCGTCAGGTCGATTGCCCTTAACCACACCTCGTAGGACATGCCCCTTAGCTCCGTGACTAGTCTCTTTGTAAACCTTTGCCCTTTCTCCAATTTCCTGACGTGCTTGGCCAGGTGTGGACTCCAAACTGGTATTGCATACTCTAACATGGGCCTGACCTACGCAGTGCACAGGGTCCTGAACGATTCCTTATTGAGATATCGGAATGCTATTGTTTGGGTTGGTAGGCGCATAAATGCTTCCTGCAGCAGGTATTTGGTTGATGTGCACATCAGGATATGTGCTCGGTATTATTTTCACCCCAAGATCCTTTTCCTTGAGAGTGTGTATCACCAAATTGTGGTTGCAGGGGTCGATTCACAGCTCCTGGCCCCGCCTCTTTATTGGTCGCTACTAGGCTACTCTTTCTGCTCCATGAGCTTTATCATACCTCTTCTTAAAACTATGTATAGATTCTGCCTCCACTACATCACCTCCCAGACTATTCCACTTCCTGACAACTCTATGACTGACGAAATACTTCCTAACATCCTTATGATTCATCTGAGTCAACTTGTGACCCCTTGTTGCTATATCCCAGCTGTGGAACATCCTGTGTGTGTATGTGTGTGTGTGTGTGTGTGTGTGTGTGTGTGTGTGTGTGTGTGTGTGTGTGTGTGTGTGTGTGTGTGTTTCCTCGCATATGACTCTGTGTTTGTGCATGTTAATTAATTTTCATTTGTTTCCTTTCGTCAAAGACATTTATCGACAGAAACTTAGTCTATTTTGTGCTTGTCTACTCACCTAATTGCTGTTGCAGGAGTCTAGCCTCTGGTCCCCGCCTTTCTGCTGGCTGCTGTTGGTTTCACTCTTTCCTGTCTGCATGAGCTCTGTCATACCTATCCTTAAAGCTATTTATTCTTTCGGCTTCTACCACTACTGTGTCAGTAGTGGTAGCCGCCGAATAAATGCACTATAAGGCTATAGAAGTATTTCCTTCCATCACTATGGTTCACCTGTGTTTTTAACTTACAGCTGTGACTTAGTGTGTGTGAAACCCGCCTCTCAAACAGGCTCTGTCCAACCTGTGAATTCCTTTTATACATCATAAAAATGACTCCTCTGTTTCTTTTGCTTTATCGTACCTCTTGTTGAAGCTATCAGTGCATGGACCCTGCCTCTACCACTTCATTCCCCTAGTCACTCCTGACTACTCTATGGCCCAGGAAATACTTTCTGATATCCCTATATCTTAACTGAATTTTCAACTACCAGCTGTGCTCTCGTGTTCCTGTCTCACATCTCTTAGTTAGACAATCAGTCCGTACTCATCATATCAATTTCTTTAAGTATTTGGTACGTTATCATGTCATCCCCAGTCCCTCTGTTTTCTCTTGTCGTCATGCTGCATTCCATTAACCTTTTCTGATAGAACATACCCCTTAGCTGTAGATGAATAGTTCAGAGAACCGACATGTTGATAAATTAGACACATGTGCAACTCTTGGGTATCTTTATTGAGGAAACGTTTCGCCACACAGTGGCTTCATCAGTCCATACAAAGGAGAAACGTGAAGAGCAGAAGGAGAATGAGGTGATCAGTCCCTCAGCCTTGAGTCGATGTGGTCAGTCCATCAATCTTGAATAGAATACAGCATATGAGCGGAGAAGTGGCTTATATACCATAGTCAGGAGAGGTGCAGCAGTCGTAGGTTGTGTCACATGGACCAATGTCACACCACCTACGACATGTGTCTAATTTATCAATCATACCCCTTATCTCCAGGACCACTCTCTTTGCAAGCCTCTTCACTCTCGCCATTTTTTTGACATGTTTGAACACGAGTCAGTTCCCTACAGGTGCTGCGTACTCCAATATGGCCTGATGTTTCACAGTATACATAGTCGTGAATGACTCCTTAGAAGTCTGAAACTAGCTACTTGTCAGACCAGACCTGCAACCTGTGCAGATCGATTTGTAGCCTTTCTTCCTCCATATCAATTTGTATTGTCCTCATTAGTTTTACACCATCTGTGAACACTGATGTCTCTGACTTGATTCTTTCCATTATGTCAGTGGGCATATACAAGAAATAGCCCTATCCTCATTGTTAATTCCTCTTAGCATTTTATACATCATCATGGACTCCCCTATTCCTCCTGTCCTCTAGTGTCGTCAGGTTGAAATTTCCTTAACTTCTCGTTGGACTTAACCCTTAGCTCCGAGACTATTCTTGTTGCACTTTCTCCAATTTCTTGACGTGTGTGACCAGTTGTGGGTTCCATACTGGTGCTGTGTATTCCAATGGGCCTGATGTACACGGCATACAGTAACGGGAATGACTTCTTACTTAGATGTTGATATATTATTCTTAAGTTTGTCAGGCGCCCATATGCTGCAGCGGTTATTTGGTTAATGTGCCCCTCAGGAGAATTGCTCGTTATGATATTCACCCGACGATCCTTTTCCTTGAGTGAGTTTTACACTCTTTGACCCGCTAGGCTGTACTCCGTCTGCGGAGTATCCTAGCTTCATAACTTTTCACTTCTTGGGGTAAAACTCCTGAAGTCATTTCTCGGACAAGGCTGGCAGCCAATCCAGATGACCTTGTAATCTTCAATGATCATCGTTCGCTTGTATTCTCATTAGTTTCACATCGTTTGAGAATAGGGACACCACTCATTCTATCCGGTTTGTCATGTAATCCCAAGAACATGGAGTCTACCTATTCATCTCTTTCTTGTCTTACTTCTGTTAACTTGATGTGGAACTCCAGTAGGTTTGTGATGCAAGATTTCCCATTCCTGAAGTCGTGCTGGTCGTCATGTACAAGCTCGTTCCTATCTAGGTACTCTACCACTTTCTTCTGACATTCTCTATGACTTTACTTACTGTACATGTCAACAACACAAGTGTGTATGTGTAAGATATTTCACTAATGCTGCTATCCCTCTCGCCATAACTAGCTCAGTGGTAGGGTATTCCAGCCTGTGAATTTTTCATTGATAGTATTGTGTAGTAAAAGAGTGATCAATGTATCTTACCTCAGTGTCTTTGTATCAATGATTAAAAATTTTATTCTTGATGCGTTACAAAGGCGCCCCTCCCTCACTTGGCTCACATCTACGCTTTCTAGTATTTTCCGTTGACCTTCCATCGCTCTTCCTGTACTCTCTTGTGTACCTATCTTCATTCAAGGCCACCTCACTTCGATTCGTTGTGTGATCCTGTTAGCTTTCTAGCTAAAAATAAATAGAATATCACCTCTTTGCAAAAAAACGTCTTACTCACCATTTCAGGAAAGGTCACTCTTGAATAAACCTGTCTGAAGTGATGTGTGAAAATATAAGCTGAATGAAATGTGTTAAAAACCATTCAAGCTCACAACTGTAAGCTTAAAGTAGTTGTTGGTATATTTAATTGAGTATATTTTCATGTAAAAGTGTCCAGGAAAGTTGAAGAGCAAATATCCATAAAAAATGCGCAAGTTTAATATCAGCGGTCGCTTGACTCGGGAATAAAAAACATAAGATATTAAGAATACAATTATACGACATTATTTAAATTTAAATAATGGTTAAATGAACTCTGCTCAAAAATCATGGTAACGGACATAAATAATTACAGTTACACGTAGATGCACATCAATGATGCCTTAAACAACCTATATAACACAGACAAGCAGATGATAGTGAAGTCAAGCATAACTCAGACTGCACAAAGTTGTGAACGCAGCAGTCAACACTTTGGTACTCTAGGAGAATCTTGGGTTAACAGCTCAGGTCAAGCAACAGGTAGAAACAGCACAATAAAACCGCAATTGCGGTGTCTAGGTACAGTAATTCCTGAATGAAAATGTATCAAGACACTTGATAATGTAACCGAAATAAATGATTTGAAATTAAACTTTCATTACTTCCCTCTAATAAATTATAAAGAAATGCAGTGTAACTTACCAGCAAATTTGTGTGAGATTATACAAGTGTATAATTACAGCGCAGATGAATGGAAAGGAAGCCAATAGATCATCAATGTTTCCAGCACGAGTGAACAGCGCTGGTAGACGGCGCAGAGCACACGTACACCGTGAGCATGTAGAAACGTCAAAATTATTATTATTATAATCAAAAAGAAGCGCTAAGCCACAAGGGCTATACACAAGAAACGTCAAAATAGTTAGATAAATACCCAGAATCCTCGTGGCTTTAAAGTAGAATGTTAACTGATAATTACACAGTAATACGGAACAAGCAATTAAGACTATATTGAAACAACTGGATATTATCATCCCACTTCTGAATGAAAATAAATAATACTCTTATAATGTCAAAAACAAGTTAAATAATAATAATAATAATAATAATAATAATAATAATAATAATAATAATAATAATAATAATAAAAAACAATGAAGTATATTAATAAAAATTAATCATATACGAATATTTATCATATATCTCCGAATGGATACCATTAAATAAGAGTCAACCTCTTATTTAACGGTACCTCTTATTTAATAATAAGAGGCTGCCTGATTTTTCTATTTGTTCATCCTCTTACTTTTCGATTCAGTTTCGCACGTAAGTCGAGAACGCCTCATCCAATAAGCTTCAAATTTTCGACACTTGTGTACAGAAACAAGGCTGAAATTCTCCATACAAATTACATGTTCACGTTCCCCATGACCACAGTTATGCAAGCTTTTCCCCATTATCCTCTCATGGCTCAGATAACTTCCAAAATCAGGATGGGTGGCTCGTCAAACGTTCGGTAAAGGCGTGAAAAACTAGAACGGCGTAGGAGAGTGAAATTCAGGTCTTTGGGTGCAGATCTGACGATTTTGTGAAAAAAATTAATCTTTTTAAATCGCCTTAAATAAATTTCAAAATGCCTTTTCTGAACGGCTTCAATATTTAATTACTGATGCGTCCCATGACTAGGATATTTCCTTGTAAGTTTCTTTGCGTGAGGGTCAATTTATTGACGTATCAAATAGTAAGAAACTGGAATAGATGAATTCTGTGCCATAACTGGAGAATTACTCCTCTGATCGGCTTCAATTTTCCATCAATGACGTGGTTTCCTAAACACAAGATTTACGCTGCCATTGGTTGCTATAAGTCTAAATTTACCGATTTTATGAATTAATAGTGAATTTAATCTTTTCTTCAATATGTAGCGAATGTTTTTTTCTGATTGACTTCAAAATATTATTGAGAGTATTATTGATTTATTGTGAGATTAGTCAGAATAAGTACAAATTTGAAATTTTGCTGAAATATTTAAAGAACTTGGATTAGGTGGAATCAGATCGATTACTGAAAAATTCTGTTCGGCTTCAAAATTCTAATTAGTGGCATTAATTAAAACACTTTATCACTCTGAACAGTAAATTTCAGTTTGTCAATTGTTTTCCATGTAATAAGTAATGAACACCTCTTTTGATCAGCTGTAATATTTCTGTAACTTAATAAGAAAAATTTTTGTTTTAATTTTGAGTTGTAATGGTGTAACTGTCATATATTGGCCAATTTTATCAAATTGTTTTAAAAAACTCCAAACAAAATAATTTTACAGGATTATAGAGAATTTCAAAACAATTGCAGCTGCAAATAAGAAAAAAACGAAAAATATTAAAAACTTCCGTTTTTCTAGCGTTTTTAAATTTCCTGAAGTGAGAGAAGTGTTTAATAGTGGACGACCCGATGCCGGAGGTCGTCCCTCAGCTCCAGGATGCTCGAACCATCGAGGGTTTTCTTTAATAATTTCAGAACGGCTTATTCAATCGGCTTCACAATTTAAACCCTGGTCAACTATTACTTGGTGAAAGTTTGTAGAGCAAGTGACATGAGCAGGTGTTCTGTACTCAATTTTATATAGACCTTAATCAATTCCTGTGAGATCGCTGTACACAGCTTCATCTGGACTATTGCAGGTATCACAGACACATTGACTGATGTTGTTATATATGACTAATGTTGTTATATATATCCACATGTATGTGATGGAGGTAGTGTTGGTGATTGTGGTGGTGGTAGTGGTAATGGATATGTTGTTGGTGGTACATGTAAACATTTGTACATACATAGATTAATGCATACATATACACATGAATATATGCATACAAAAATGTATTCATGCACATATTCTCAATCATATACATATGCATATATGTAAGTATTCACACTTACTCAAACACACAAATAAATGTATAAGCTTACATCTGCACAAAAGTACATAAATCCACATATGGATTCATATGCCCATAAATACACATACACACACGTACTGAATACATATGAAAATGCACAATTTTTTACATAAATTCATACGCAGAAACATACACACACATACATACTTATATTTTGTTGCACTGGTATTCGGTATCCAGACCAGAGCTTTGGTAAGATGGGTAAGGAGGAAGGATGGGTAAGGATAGAAATATTGGAAAAGGGTGGGAGGGGGGGAGAGGTAGGATATAAAAGGTAAGTGGCCCAACCACTTTGGTGTAATTTAAAAAGTGTATGTGAGATAATAAAATATTCTTAAAGGGGTATAATACTAACCCATCAGAGTCACATAGATATAACAGATATATAAGTACATGACTCTGAATTGGTAGTAATTATACAAGTTGCAATTTTTTTTTTTTTTTTTTTTTTTTTTTTTTTTTTTTTTTTTTTTTTTTTGCGATTGCCAACTATATTAGCGACAATGAAGGCAATAATTTTCTGCCAGTTTATAGAATACCGTGACAATGTCTTCTTGCAGGTTGGTGTCCACCAATGTAAATAGCATAATATTTACATTAGATTTTGTTATATAAGATGTCTCCCTAATTGGGGGGCGATGATTTCTCAGTATACTTAGAAGGTTCTGGTGGTACCCAATCCTCTTCATCAGGGAGGTTGCTCAATATCATGGGTCGTGGGTAATCATCTTAGAATAAAACGCTAACGGATCCTCTGTGGGAGAGATCATTCTTTGAGACCAGTAGGAGATTAATTGAATGATATAATCCGTGGTATTTACCACTTAGTAAGGATTTTCTCTATCTGCCATGTATAGTTTCTTGCATTGTATAGAGTTGTTTCTGTTTTTTAGGTTGTCAAGGCGTACATTTATGGCTGTTAATAACTTGTTGTATGGTGTAAATCTGCCATTTTTCATCTTCTCTCCACCTGGTAATCGGTAATGAATCGAAAAGCTCTATTCTGGACCCTGTTTTACCGTAGCATATTGTCTTTGTTGTTTAATGAACATTGGGACACAAGGGTATTCGAGTATAGGTCTTATTAAATTTTAATACAGATGTTATTTGACATTTTTGAGGGGCTTGATTGAATCGGGGGAAAAGACTGCTAAGACCGGCTTTGGCTGTGTTGAATCTTTTAATTACATAGATGGTTGAGTGGAGGCACCTGTCTATTTCGTATCCCAAAATCTTAGTTAGGGTTTCTAAATGGGCTACAGATGTAACCTCTGATTTGAGATACCTGCTTTTATCTTCACTTGTTGATGCACCAACACCTATCGTGCTAACAAGGACCTTGTCAGACTAGTCGTAATTCTGCCACTCTTTTCCCAATTAGAAATGTTTCGCTAAGTTCATAAACCATTTTTTTCTATGACTCTCTCATAGCTTGGATTTTCCCTAGTAACCGAGTTGATTATGACCACATGAATAACAACACATCTGCCAAACTGTGTCACAATCGTAATCACTAAACTCAGGTTTATAAGTCAAACACATAAAGTTGAACAGAAGTGACTGAGACAAGACCTTGTGGGACACCAGCCGTCGGAATAAAAGGCGCTGTCTTGACCTGCCAGTGAAAGGTGGGGGAATGATTTTTCTTGAGTTAAGAAATTACATATTACTGTGGTGGGCTGAGGAGTAAGTGATCCAGTTATGGTCCTGGTAGGTCAATGAGATTTGTATATAAGGCCATCATGCCATAAGCTATCAAAAGCTTTATGAACATCTCAGGTGGCAATTAGGCGAGATTTCCCCTGAAGTTATTTTTTTAGACTTGCTACAGTATCGAAAATAACATTTAATTGCATGATTGTTCTCTAAAGTGTTCTAAAGCCAAATTGTTTTTCAGTAAAAAAGTGATTAAAACTGGCATATAGTAGTTCAATCTGTAGGAAATGACTTTTCTTTCATCAATAACTTTTCCAGTGACTTCACATAAAGATATAAGGTCTGTATTACCCAGGTTTGTGGATGTCTTTATTGGTTATACCAAGAAAGAACAACCTAGCAGTCTTAAAAACAAACTGAAAATTCTTGGCCAAAGATGGCATAAAGATTTTACCAAAGACTGTTTACAATTTCTAGGTAGGTACTTATTTGTTTCATTGTTAATTTCCATAGATCCAGGGGCTCATTTCCCCATTCTTTTCCATAACCCGACTTATCTCTAGTTATGTTATAGGGTTCTATTAAGCGGGTGGTATCTTCAAGAGTTGAAGTAATCGAGGAAGGTAGTGTTTGTAAGAATCATCCAAGTCTCATCTCTCATTCATTTACCAACTGATAATGATATCTGTTAAATTGACGACCTATATTTTGTGGGAGAGATTTTCTACCCATACATCACCCATCAAATAGCCTGTCCTGTGATCTCAAGTATAATTTCAACATCTTCATCATCCCATCAGTGAAGGTATGAACTAGTTAGGATCCATGAGCTTTAGGCCCCTAAAAGTTTTCGGTATCATACTTTCCAAGAATTTTGCTGGTTCACGTTTATATACTGATTAGCTGAAAACTAGAAATTCCATAAGTGTCCCGTATATGTGAATGACTATCATGTTAATTAATTCTTGCCTTAATCGGTGCAGTGTACTGCTGGTGGTTGTCGCATTTGAAGATGCCTTCGAACATTTCAGCTTGATAATTTCTTAATTGTCCCTAAATTTCCCTAGTAGGTTCTATTGTTGGTATAAATATCTTTGTGGAAGCTAATTGTACAAGTTTGCATTAGAAGCTTCATTTATTCCGAATTATGCATGGACCTGATGCAGTCATCATCTAATTGCAGTGGAAGGTAGATTTTCCAATGATCACAATTTCATCGTACCCATAAATGCCCTGAAGAGGGTCCAAATCCTAGGGTTGTTTAAGATTGGGTTTAGGAGGTACAGGTATTCTAAATGGAGAGTTTGTAATTTGTATTTATAACAGGGATATGTCATATCCTACATTCCACATGAGATAAACGACAGTGAAAGATGTCACAGTCTCTGTTGTCAGTACTATATATGGATGTCCCTGGATGAGGGTCCAATGTACGATTTTAAAGAATGGGCTCCTTGAAATGACAAGTTTCCAAGCTGTCATGATATTAATGAGATTGTTTTCCTTTAAGTCACCCAAGTGGAATACCAGCTCCACATTGGAAGAGGGCAGTGGTGATGAGTCAATAAAAATCTCCCGCTAGAATTGTTGGAATATACTTGCTGTAAAATCCTATGTAAGGAATTGATTCTAATATTGATGTCTCGGGGGAAAATATCCAGTTCCTATCACTAGTTGTCCCTGAGACGTTGTCATGTCTATAGCAAGAATGTTATCTTCATCACATGAAATATTTAAATGTATATGCCTAATTTTAACTAAGATGGCTACACCACTATAGGGACCTCTCGATTTCTCAACAGTAGAGTAACCATCGAAATTTAATATGTTGATCAACTCATCAGCTGTCTCGTTCCAACAATTATAACTCGGGATTGTAATTATGTAGTTCAACCTCAAGAAGAAATGGTTATTAAAGAAATATTGAACATTAAGTTGGAAAATTGTAATCCCCCATTATTTCTTGCACTTCGCTCGTGTACTGCGGTCTGAACGCCTGCAAGTAATGTCACGTGTTGTATCCACACATCCCTGCTGGACTCGTCAAGGGGAGGAGGGAACTTTTGCGTAGGTGCTTGTGTATTAAAAATGCCATCATCTTCACTAGAGGTTAGAATATTAACAGACTCATTAGAATCGTTAGAGTCATCATCAGAAAAGTGAGGTATGATATTCCCAGTTACAGGAAGCAGAGGCTTGTGAGAGTTAAAGGGAGGAAACTGTGGGGCTCCAAAGGGGAAAAATTTAGGTAGGCAAGGTGAGTTACCCTGGAAAGTTCCTGTTAAACAGGATCAGCTACAATAGCAGGAAGAGGCACCAATTCTGGGCATTGATGTTCAGGTGTAACTTATGGGGTTGAGGGAGTTGACAACCTGGGTTTGCGAGGTGGGCGATCCCTGGGCCGGGGATGACTTAGGCTTATTTTAGATGTAGAGTAGGGTACTACTGCTTTTTTATGAGAAGGCTGGGTCAAAAATAGCCTTCACATTTTCTGGGATAGTGATGGGAGTGATCCCATTAGTCATTAACAGATCATTTAAACCTGAGAGCAGAGTTGAATGTCACCACCTGCTATGTCTTTGGCCATCATGTACATTATTGTGCTCTCGTCCCTATCCCCGTCTGTGGATACCCGAGACATAGTAGATGAGACGAACCTTGTTGTTGCGTTTGTGTATGTTGTAAGTGAGGGGTTTGAAATTTGGGGGGCTCCAAGAGGGGCAGAATTCCAAACATTGGAACCATTGGTAGAGACTTTAGAAGTCCCACTTGATCCAGGGAGAGCTGGAAGGAAGTTTGGGACATCGTTGGTGGTGCCTGGGGAGTGGGCTTCTTAGAAGTGGATAGTTTTTTGCTTACAAGAATTTTTTGCATTTCCTTTTTCTTTCAGGACAAATAGCAAAACGCATGATGTTTTCCGTTGCAGAGGGCAAAATTAGGGGTATTTTTATTATTTTCAATCTCTATAAGAATGTTGGCCAGAAACAAATGCTACAAAACTGCCCTTGAGTACTGCATTTGTTGGTGTTATGACCAAAGGCATAACACTTAAAACAATTGTGTCACACTGATAAATCGTTCAAGAGAATTTGATCAGGTGTACATCTGGGGCCAAAACATTTGAAGCCATTTTGACACACAAGTTTGGCCTCCTCAGGTGTCTCAAGTATTAACTTTAAGGTTACCTTTTTGTTGTTAGGATTAAGAATTTATGTGCTTCCCACAGCCCTAAATTCAGAATTCTCTGTATTAATGTCCTCAACAATTTCATTCGCTGTGCTATGTTTCATGAAACTGTTGATTCTTTCCACAAACACAGTCCTCTGAGCTTGATAGCTCTCAGGTACAACTGGGGTAACACCAGAAGTCTTCAGTTTTTCAAGGACATCATGCTTCAGCAGTTGAAGTAACTCTTCTTTCCCAAAAGGAGGGGAGTACTGCTCCACCTGGGGTTTTAAAAACCTCCCCGGGAGCAACATTGAGTTGGAGCAAAAACA
>NC_069423.1:51773431-51790198 GCF_026875155.1 Cherax quadricarinatus | reverse complement strand
TCCCATGATGGGGGATTAATTTTAACCGCTATTTTGGGCAGGGGGCAGTAACAGTCATGAGGGTAAGTAGTGTGTGTCTGGTTCGTGAAGGGGGGTGAGTCAGTCATGATGTGTAGAGCAGTGTATGTTGGAGTTGTGAAATGGTGTTTCAGTCAGGGTGGTAGAGTAGTGGTTTCTGGGATGAAGGTGGGAGTCAGTCATGATGGTAGAGTAGTGTGTGTCTGGGGATGTGAAGGTGGTGAGTCAGTGATGATGTTAGAGCAGTGTATGTCTGGAGTTGTGAAGATGGTGAGTCAGTCATGGTGGTAGAGTAGTGTGTGTCGGGAGATGTGAAGATGGTGGGTCAGTTATGATGGCACAACAGTGTGTGTCTGGGAATGTGAAGGTGGTTAGTCAGTCAAGACGGTACAACAGTGTGTCTGGGGATGTGAAGTGGTGAGTCAGTCATGATGGTAGAGCAATGTGTGTCTGGGGATGTGAAGGGGGCTGTAGGGCAAATTTCGTAACTCGTTTATTTACCGTCCGATTTTCTCCAGTTTTGGTACACTAGACAAAGTGTTCTCACTCTTTCTTGAAAATATTTATCAAAAATATACCTCAAACAACAACTGAGAAAAGAATGATTTACTGAAAATGCCCTCCGGGGTAATGTAATTTTTTTATGGGGCTACGTAAGGTTGTTTGGACACTTGGTGCCGAGAGAACAATGCTAATACTAATTCTGACCGTTAGATTTCCCTCTAAATACCTTATCGTTATTTCACAAAAAAATAAAGTTTGTTATTTTCCCTTGAATATTGCAAAAAAAACTGCCCTTTACTCCCACATAAACTCCCGAAGTATTTGAATATTTCCAAAAACTCAACGGTCAAAATAAGAGAAATCTATATTCTTCAATATCTGTGAATATTATTCCATTAATTAAGTAATAAAGGAAGCACGTTGCACTTCAGGTGAATAATTACTTCCGAGATATCGGGCCCGGGGAAAGCCGGCCGGCCCCGTCCAAAAAAAAAAAAAAAAAATTCGCGAAAATCGCGTTTGTTTGGGTGTATTTCTTAGTAAACTGATGTTCAGGCAGTTATCCTTTTCAAAACAAACCGTTTTCCCCCTTACTCACAGACGACAGGGTGATCAGTTACACTTTATAAAACGAAATATTTTCCCCAAATCTCTGGCCATATTATGGCCTATTTTATTCAGTCTAGAGTATATAACATGTTTGTATGTTATTTAAAAGTGTTTTATTATATCATATCAATCAATTCTTATAGACCCAAAAAAGCCGTTTAAATTGATATATAAGCTGATTTTAAAACGTAATAATGGGCGATTCCTGGCTGGCACCTCAGCGCGGGAACACTGCCGAGCGTTCCCATCGGTTCCCAGTTGTCACTAAATCTGGGATAAGTCCCCCGCCTACTGTTTTATGATGCCAAATAGTCAGTTAAATTTTATTAGAAAGAATAATGCAAGAAAAGGCGATAAAAAACAAGAAAATAACTCCAAAAAATATATAGGCCGTGAGCAGACTCGCTACCAACATCGCCGTCACCATACCTGATATAAATGAGTATAATTTCTTGTAGAAACGTCGTAGAACATTCATTCTGGTACCATTGTGTTGCCAAAGAGTTGAGCTATTTTTCAGTATATATAACTCAATTTCCATATTTTTTCGATTTTTCGGTGAGCGCGCGCGGAAATTTGCCCTACAGCCCCCTGAAGGTGGTGAGTCAGTCATGATGGCAGAGCAGTGTGTACTCACCTAGTTGAGGTTGCGGGGGTCGAGTCCGAGCTCCTGGCCCCGCCTCTTCACTGATCGCTACTAGGTCACTCTCCCTGAGCCGTGAGCTTTATCATACCTCTGCTTAAAGCTATGTATGGATCCTGCCTCCACTACATCGCTTCCCAAACTATTCCACTTACTGACTACTCTGTGGCTGAAGAAATACTTCCTAACATCCCTGTGATTCATCTGTGTCTTCAGCTTCCAACTGTGTCCCCTTGTTACTGTGTCCAATCTCTGGAACATCCTGTCTTTGTCCACCTTGTCAATTCCTCTCAGTATTTTGTATGTCGTTATCATGTCCCCCCTATCTCTCCTGTCCTCCAGTGTCGTCAGGTTGATTTCCCTTAACCTCTCCTCGTAGGACATACCTCTTAGCTCTGGGACTAGTCTTGTTGCAAACCTTTGCACTTTCTCTAGTTTCTTCACGTGCTTGGCTAGGTGTGGGTTCCAAACTGGTGCCGCATACTCCAATATGGGCCTAACATACACGGTGTACAGGGTCCTGAATGATTCCTTATTAAGATGTCGGAATGCTGTTCTGAGGTTTGCTAGGCGCCCATATGCTGCAGCAGTTATTTGGTTGATGTGCGCTTCAGGAGATGTGCCTGGTGTTATACTCACCCCAAGATCTTTTTCCTTGAGTGAGGTTTGTAGTCTCTGACCCCCTAGACTGTACTCCGTCTGCGGCCTTCTTTGCCCTTCCCCAATCTTCATGACTTTGCACTTGGTGGGATTGAACTCCAGGAGCCAATTGCTGGACCAGGTCTGCAGCCTGTCCAGATCCCTTTGTAGTTCTGCCTGGTCTTCGATCGAGTGAATTCATTCTCATCAACTTCACGTCATCTGCAAACAGGGACACCTCAGAGTCTATTCCTTCCGTCATGTCGTTCACAAATACCAGAAACAGCACTGGTCCTAGGACTGACCCCTGCGGGACCCCGCTGGTCACAGGTGCCCACTCTGACACCTCGCCACGTACCATGACTCGCTGCTGTCTTCCTGACAAGTATTCCCTGATCCATTGAAGTGCCTTCCCTGTTATCCCTGCTTGGTCCTCCAGTTTTTGCACCAATCTCTTGTGTGGAACTGTGTCAACGCTTCTTGCAGTCCAAGAAAATGCAATCCACCCACCTCTCTCTCTCTTGTCTTACTGCTGTCACCATGTCATAGAACTCCAGTAGGTTTGTGACACAGGATTTCCCGTCCCTGAAACCATGTTGGCTGCTGTTGATGAGATCATTCCTTTCTAGGTGTTCCACCACTGTTCTCCTGATAATCTTCTCCATGATTTTGCATACTATACATGTAAGTGACACTGGTCTGTAGTTTAATGCTTCATGTCTGTCTCCTTTTTTAAAGATTGGGACTACATTTGCTGTCTTCCATGCCTCAGGCAATCTCCTGTTTCGATAGATGTATTGAATATTGTTGTTAGGGGTACACATAGCGCCTCTGCTCCCTCTCTCAATACCCATGGGGAGATGTTATCTGGCCCATTGCCTTTGAGGTATCTAGCTCACTCAGAAGCCTCTTCACTTCTTCCTCGGTTGTGTGCACTGTGTCCAGCACTTGGTGGTGTGCCCCACCTCTCCGTCTTTCTGGAGTCCCTTCTGTCTCCTCTGTGAACACTTCTTTGAATCTCTTGTTGAGTTCTTCACATACTTCACGGTCATTTCTTGTTGTCTCTCCTCCTTCCTTCCTTCCTTAGCCTGATTACCTGGTCCTTGACTGTTGTTTTCCTCCTGATGTGGCTGTACAACAGTTTCGGGTCAGATTTGGCTTTCGCTGCTATGTCATTTTCATTATTGTCTTTGGGCCCCTTCTTATCTGTGCATATTCGATTTCTGGCTCTACGACTGTTTCTCCTTATTCTCCTGGGTCCTTTGCCTTCTATATTTCTTCCATTCCCTAGCACACTTGGGTTTTTGCCTCCCTGCACCTTTGGGTAAACCATGGGCTCATCCTGGCTTTTTCATTAATCCTGTTACCCTTGGGTATAAACCTCTCCTCAGCCTCCTTGATTTGTGTTGCTACATATTCCATCGTCTCATTAACTGGCTTCCCTGCCAGTTCCTCTGTCCCACTGAACCCGTTCAGGTAGTTCTCATTCTGTGTAGTCCCTTTCTTGTAGTTTGGCTTCATTCGTCCTGGCCTTCTGCTTCTCCCTCCACTTGTAGCTCTACTGTGTATTCGAAGCTTAAAACCACATGGTCACTGGCCCCAAGGGGTCTTTCATATGTGATGTCCTCGATATCTGCACTACTCAAGGTGAATACTAAGTCCAGCCTTGCTGGTTCACCCTCTCCTCTCTCTCTTGTGTGTCCCTTAGTGTTGGCACATGAAGTTTTCCAGTACCACCTCCATCATCTTAGCCCTCCATGTATCTTGGCCCCCATGTGGGTCCAAGTTCTCCCAATCGATCTCCTTGTGGTTAAAGTCACCCATGATCAGGAGCTTTGCCCTGCATGCATGAGCTCTTCTGGCCACTCTAGCCAGTGTGTCAACCATCGCTCTATTGCTCTCGTCGTACTCTTGCCTTGGCCTCCTGCTGTTCTGTGGTGGGTTATACATCACTGCTATTACCACCTTGGGACCTCCAGAGTGAAGTGTTCCCACTATGTGAGGGATGTGAGGGTGGTGAGTCAGTCATGATGGTAAAGCAGTGTGTGTCTGGGGATGTGAAGGTGGTGAGTCAATCAAGATGGCACATCAGTGTGTGTCTGAGGATGTGAAGGTGGTGAGTCAGGTATGATGGGAGAGCAGTGTGTGTCTGGGGATATGAAGGTGGTGAGTCAGTCATGGTGGTAGAGCAGTGTGTGTCTGGGGATGTGAAGGTGGTGAGTCAGTTATTATGGTAGAGCAGTATGTGTCTGGGGATGTGAAGGTGGTGAGTCAGTTATGGTAGAGCAGTATGTGTCTGGGGATGTGAAGGTGGTGAGTCAGTTATTATGGTAGAGCAGTATGTGTCTGGGGATGTGAAGGTGGTGAGTCAGTCAAGATGGTACAACAGTGTCTGGGGATGTGAAGGTGGTGAGTCAGTCATGATGGTAGAGCAGTCTGTGTCTGGGGATATGAAGGTGGTGAGTCAGTCATGATGGTAGAGCAGTCTGTGTCTGGGGATATGAAGGTGGTGAGTCAGTCATGATGGTAGAGCAGTCTGTGTCTGGGGATGAGAAGGTGGTGAGTCAGTCATGATGGTAGAGCAGTCTGTGTCTGGGGATGTGAAGGTGGAGAGTCAGCCATGATGGTAGAGCAGTGTGTGTCTGGGGATGTGAAGGTGGAGAGTCAGTCATGATGGTAGAGCAGTGTGTGACTGGGGATGTGAAGGTGGTGAGTCAGTCATGATGGTAGAGCAGTCTGTGTCTGGGGATGTGAAGGTGGAGAGTCAGCCATGATGGTAGAGCAGTGTGTGACTGGGGATGTGAAGGTGGAGAGTCAGTCATGATGGTAGAGCAGTGTGTGACTGGGGATGTGAAGGTGGAGAGTCAGTCATGATGGTAGAGCAGTGTGTGACTGGGGATGTGAAGGTGGAGAGTCAGTCATGATGGTAGAGCAGTGTGTGACTGGGGATGTGAAGGTGGAGAGTCAGTCATGATGGTAGAGCAGTGTGTGACTGGGGATGTGAAGGTGGAGAGTCAGTCATGATGGTAGAGCAGTGTGTGACTGGGGATGTGAAGGTGGAGAGTCAGTCATGATGGTAGAGCAGTGTGTGACTGGGGATGTGAAGGTGGAGAGTCAGTCATGATGGTAGAGCAGTGTGTGACTGGGGATGTGAAGGTGGAGAGTCAGTCATGATGGTAGAGCAGTGTGTGACTGGGGATGTGAAGGTGGAGAGTCAGTCATGATGGTAGAGCAGTGTGTGACTGGGGATGTGAAGGTGGAGAGTCAGTCATGATGGTAGAGCAGTGCGTGTCAGGGGATGTGAAAAATTTCTGAATCTAGTTTATCCATGTTGGGATTTGTTTAATTTCTAAGACCATAATGGAGGACCTGTAATGGTGTTGAGAGAATACCTAGATTATATTGGGTACAAAGACATTTGCAACTAACCAGACATATTACTGTTTTATCAAATCTACGTAAACAAGGTAGTTGAAGAGGCAGTGTTGCAGTGAGACAGGTGTGCAGTGCTCGTAGCATCACTCAGACACGGTGGGTATACTACGTGTGGTAGACAGTAAGTTATTGCAGCTGGGACCGCTACAATAACACAAGTGTCTTGTGCTTGCAGCATCACTGTGCTCAAACCTAGTTGTTTTTACTTTTGTTACAGGTCAGGCATTGTTTTATACTTATGTATTCTGCGCAGTATTTTTTATAACGTGATATCTTAGTAGGAAAACAATGGCTGCGAGGAATGTGAAGTTGTTTGTTTTTATTATTTAATGGATCACGTTTCTTTGTTTATGTAACCTAAGTATAGCATACATGTATGATGTGTATGGTGTTTTTTAAATAAAAAAAAAAATCCAAGTTCTTTAAATATTTCAGCAAAATTTCAAATTTGTACTTATTCTGACTAATCTCACAATAAATCAATAATACTGTCAATAATATTTTGAAGTCAATCAGAAAAAACATTCGCTACATATTGAAGAAAAGATTAAAATCACTATTAATTCAATAAAATCGGTAAATTTAGACTTATAGCAACCAATGGCAGCGTAAATCTTGTGTTTAGGAAACCACGTCATTGATGGAAAATTGAAGCCGATCAGAGGAGTAATTCTCCAGTTATGGCACAGAATTCATCTATTCCAGTTTCTTACTATTTGACTACGTCAATAAATTGACCCTCACGCAAAGGAAACTTAACAGGAAATATCCTAGTCATGGGACGCATCAGTATTTAAATATTGAAGCCGTTCAGAAAAGGCATTTTGAAATTTATTTAAGGCGATTTAAAAACATTAATTTTTTTCACAAAATCGTCAGATCTGCACCCAAAGACCTGAATTTCACTCTCCTACGCCGTTCTAGTTTTTCACGCCTTTACTGAACGTTTGACGCGCCACCCATCCTGATTTTGGAAGTTATCTGAGCCATGAGAGGATAATGGGGAAAAGCTTGCATAACTGTGGTCATGGGGAACGTGAACATGTAATTCGTATGGAGAATTTCAGCCTTGTTTCTGTACACAAGTGTCGAAAATTTGAAGCTTATTGTATGAGGCGTTCTCGACTTACGTGCGAAACTGAATCGAAAAGTAAGAGGATGAACAAATAGAAAAATCAGGCAGCCTCTTATTATTAAATAAGAGGTACCGTTAAATAAGAGGTTGCCTCTTATTTAATGGTATCCATTCGGAGATATATGATAAATATTCGTATATGATTAATTTTTATTAATATACTTTATTGCTTTTATTATTATTATTATTATTATTATTATTATTATTATTAACTTGTTTTTGACATTATAATAGTATTATATATTTTCATTCGGAAGTAGGATGATAATATCCAGTTGTTTCAATAAAGTCTTAATTGCTTGTTCCGTATTACTGTGGAATTATCAGTTAACATTCTACTTTAAAGCCACGAGGATTCTGGGTATTTATCTAACTATTTTGACGTTTCTTCTGTATAGCCCTTGTGGCTTAGCGCTTCTTTTTTATTATAATAATAATAATTTTGACGTTTCTACATGCTCACCGTATACGTGTGCTCTGCGCCGTCTACCTGCGCTGTTCACTCGTGCTGGAAACATTGATGATCTATTGGCTTCCTTTCCATTCATCTGCGCTGTAATTATAGACTTGTATAATCTCACACAAATTTGCTGGTAAGTTACACTGCATTTCTTTATAATTTATTAGAGGGAAGTAATGAAAGTTTAATTTCAAATCATTTATTTCGGTTACATTATCAAGTGTCTTGATACATTTTCATTCAGGAATTACTGTACTTAGACACCGCAATTGCAGTTTTATTGTGCTGTTTCTACCTGTTGCTTGGTCTGAGCTGTTAACCCAAGATTCCCCTAGAGTACCAAAGTGTTGACTGCTGCGTTCACAACTTTGTGCAGTCTGAGTTATGCTTGACTTCACTATCATCTGCTTGTCTGTGTTATATAGGTTGTTTAAGGCATCATTGATGTGTATCTACGTGTAACTGTAATTATTTATGTCCGTTACCATGATTTTTGAGCAGAGTTCATTTAACCATTATTTAAATCTAAATAATGTCGTATAAATGCATTCTTAATATCTTATGTGAAATTTACTCGATTATGTTGCTGCCTTGACATTTACTGCTGTCGATATTTACTTAGCTCCTGGCTCCGCCTCTCAATTTGCTGTTGCAAAATACACTTCTTCCAACCTTGTGAGTTTTATCGTTGCTAATCATAAAACTGTGTATGAAGCCTGTCTCCACCACTTCTTCATCGAGGTCATTTCACTATCTAATCATCCTGCGATTATAGAAATCCTCCTTGACATCCGTTTGGCTCATCTGTGTCTTTAACTTCCACCTGCACCTCTTATACCTGTTTCTCGCCTCTCAAATAGCCTGATACTGTCTGTCCTATCAATTCACTTCAGTATTATGTATGTCTCCCTTTCGTTTCATCCAGTTCCTCTAGCCTCTCCTCACTGCTCAAATTTCTTAGCCCTGGAACAAGTAGTCTCATTGCATACTTATGAACTTTCTCCTGGTTCTTACCATATTTTTCCACGAGTTGATTTCGTGCTTTTGCTTCACATTCCAAGATGGGACTGACTTATGTTGTTCAAAGGTCCGGGAATGACTGCTGATATTCTTAAAGGCTAATCTTATGTTTGCTAAACAAGCATTGAATGTAAAGGATTTTCGGCTGATGTGAGCCACTGGCGATATACCAGGCTTAAGCTCACCTCTAGGACTTTGAACAAGGTCTGCAGTCTTTCTCCTCCGAGTCTCCATCATGTCTGGTCTTCTTGATCATTTCCCAAGCTTTATAACCTTACCTTTGCAGGGACTGAAGACAAAAAACCACTTATTTGACCAATTTTTCAGTTTGTCGCCTCTTTCTGTTCTCATCAGTTGTTTTATTCTGATACGTTTTAAATATCAATAAACTTTGAAACATCAGATTCAGTCCCAACTGTTATATCATTCACATAAACCAGACATAATACTAATATTGATCAAGCATGTTACTCTTCTTTATTCTTACATATCTTCTATGACTATTACTCTTTGCTTTTTTTTCCTAAGATACCCTTTGATCTCCTGGAGTACGTTCCCTGTTATACTTACATGCACAATAAGTTTTACCACAGCCTCCTCTATGAAACGTTGTCTTGCAGTCTTAGAAAATTTACGCAGCCCATCCCTTTCTCTTCTGTTTCAAAACTGTTACTTCATAATTTAGCTCGAACATGTTAATAAGACAAGATATGAAGTCTCTAAACCAGTGCTGGATCTTGTTCATAGAACTACTTCTTTCCAAGTGTTATATCACTTATTTCAAATGTTATACCATTTACTGCATCGGTTGAGATGGTTCGTTGATTCAGAGTCTCAGAACTAGTGTGGTCAAACACTTTCCTGCTGATCTTAACAATCTTGATTATTAAAACTACCTGCTTACTCTCCATGATGCTTTTGTTAGCTGCTCTTCTACTGGCTCTGTTTTTTTTTTTTTCAATTTACTACAATTTCATGTGCATTGCTTTTACATTTATATCTTGCGTCACGATGTCTAATATAATAGAAATGGTCTCTATGCATTCTTATAATTCCTCAGCTTTCTTTCCCTTCACGCCTTACCCCAGCACCCCAGCACCCCAGCACTTCTATTCACACGTTTAATTCCCGGTCTTCCTCCTTTCCAGCATTCCTTGTCTGTGATTCCCACATGCAGTACAGAACATACAGGTTTAGCATCAACAATATTCAATCCCATTAAGCAGCATGTCTTAACACAAAGAGACATATTCGATTCCTCTATCCGGATTGATAAGTACTGTCGTTCCTGTAGGATTCGTAAACACTGTCGTTCCTGTAGGATTCGTAAACACAGTCGTCCTTGTATTTGGATTAAAACATGTGCTACGTATAATGAAAGAGATATGACCAAGTCCTACATAAGTATTCAAAACTCCATCCACACACCATTTCCTCCCCATTTCCAGCTTCTCCTATTATGGGAGAAGGTTTAGAAGAAACCAACTGGCCTATGGTATGATGTTATACTAGCACTATGAGGTGTTGTAACAGGAAGCAGTGTTCTTCCATAACGGTATGATGTTATACTAGCACTATGAGGTTTGTAACAGGAAGCAGTGTTCTTCCATAACGGTATGATGTTATACTAGCACTATGAGGTGTTGTAACAGGAAGCAATGTTCTTCCATAACGGTATGATGTTATACTAGCACTATGAGGTGTTGTAACAGGAAGCAATGTTCTTCCATAACGGTATGATGTTATACTAGCACTATGAGGTGTTGTAACAGGAAGCAATGTTCTTCCATAACGGTATGATGTTATACTAGCACTATGAGGTGTTGTAACAGGAAGCAATGTTCTTCCATAACGGTATGATGTTATACTAGCACTATGAGGTGTTGTAACAGGAAGCAGTGTTCTTCCATAACGGTATGATGTTATACTAGCACTATGAGGTGTTGTAACAGGAAGCAGTGTTCTTCCATAACGGTATGATGTTATACTAGCACTATGAGGTGTTGTAACAGGAAGCTGTGTTCTTCCATAACGGTATGATGTTATACTAGCACTATGAGGTGTTGTAACAGGAAGCAGTGTTCTTCCATAACGGTATGATGTTATACTAGCACTATGAGGTGTTGTAACAGGAAGCAGTGTTCTTCCATAACGGTATGATGTTATACTAGCACTATGAGGTGTTGTAACAGGAAGCAATGTTCTTCCATAACGGTATGATGTTATACTAGCACTATGAGGTGTTGTAACAGGAAGCAATGTTCTTCCATAACGGTATGATGTTATACTAGCACTATGAGGTGTTGTAACAGGAAGCAATGTTCTTCCATAACGGTATGATGTTATACTAGCACTATGAGGTGTTGTAACAGGAAGCAATGTTCTTCCATAACGGTATGATGTTATACTAGCACTATGAGGTGTTGTAACAGGAAGCAATGTTCTTCCATAACGGTATGATGTTATACTAGCACTATGAGGTGTTGTAACAGGAAGCAATGTTCTTCCATAACGGTATGATGTTATACTAGCACTATGAGGTGTTGTAACAGGAAGCAAGTGTTCTTCCATAACGGTATGATGTTATACTAGCACTATGAGGTGTTGTAACAGGAAGCAGTGTTCTTCCATAACGGTATGATGTTATACTAGCACTATGAGGTGTTGTAACAGGAAGCAGTGTTCTTCCATAACGGTATGATGTTATACTAGCACTATGAGGTGTTGTAACAGGAAGCGTGTTCTTCCATAACGGTATGATGTTATACTAGCACTATGAGGTGTTGTAACAGGAAGCAGTGTTCTTCCATAACGGTATGATGTTATACTAGCACTATGAGGTGTTGTAACAGGAAGCAGTGTTCTTCCATAACGGTATGATGTTATACTAGCACTATGAGGTGTTGTAACAGGAAGCAATGTTTCTTCCATAACGGTATGATGTTATACTAGCACTATGAGGTGTTGTAACAGGAAGCAATGTTCTTCCATAACGGTATGATGTTATACTAGCACTATGAGGTGTTGTAACAGAAGCATGTTCTTCCATAACGGTATGATGTTATACTAGCACTATGAGGTGTTGTAACAGGAAGCAATGTTCTTCCATAACGGTATGATGTTATACTAGCACTATGAGGTGTTGTAACAGGAAGCAATGTTCTTCCATAACGGTATGATGTTATACTAGCACTATGAGGTGTTGTAACAGGAAGCAATGTTCTTCCATAACGGTATGATGTTATACTAGCACTATGAGGTGTTGTAACAGGAAGCAATGTTCTTCCATAACGGTATGATGTTATACTAGCACTATGAGGTGTTGTAACAGGAAGCAATGTTCTTCCATAACGGTATGATGTTATACTAGCACTATGAGGTGTTGTAACAGGAAGCAATGTTCTTCCATAACGGTATGATGTTATACTAGCACTATGAGGTGTTGTAACAGGAAGCATGTTCTTCCATAACGGTATGATGTTATACTAGCACTATGAGGTGTTGTAACAGGAAGCATGTTCTTCCATAACGGTATGATGTTATACTAGCACTATGAGGTGTTGTAACAGGAAGCATGTTCTTCCATAACGGTATGATGTTATACTAGCACTATGAGGTGTTGTAACAGGAAGCAATGTTCTTCCATAACGGTATGATGTTATACTAGCACTATGAGGTGTTGTAACAGGAAGCAGTGTTCTTCCATAACGGTATGATGTTATACTAGCACTATGAGGTGTTGTAACAGGAAGCAGTGTTCTTCCATAACGGTATGATGTTATACTAGCACTATGAGGTGTTGTAACAGGAAGCATGTTCTTCCATAACGGTATGATGTTATACTAGCACTATGAGGTGTTGTAACAGGAAGCAATGTTCTTCCATAACGGTATGATGTTATACTAGCACTATGAGGTGTTGTAACAGGAAGCAATGTTCTTCCATAACGGTATGATGTTATACTAGCACTATGAGGTGTTGTAACAGGAAGCAATGTTCTTCCATAACGGTATGATGTTATACTAGCACTATGAGGTGTTGTAACAGGAAGCAATGTTCTTCCATAACGGTATGATGTTATACTAGCACTATGAGGTGTTGTAACAGGAAGCAATGTTCTTCCATAACGGTATGATGTTATACTAGCACTATGAGGTGTTGTAACAGGAAGCAGTGTTCTTCCATAACGGTATGATGTTATACTAGCACTATGAGGTGTTGTAACAGGAAGCAGTGTTCTTCCATAACGGTATGATGTTATACTAGCACTATGAGGTGTTGTAACAGGAAGCAATGTTCTTCCATAACGGTATGATGTTATACTAGCACTATGAGGTGTTGTAACAGGAAGCAATGTTCTTCCATAACGGTATGATGTTATACTAGCACTATGAGGTGTTGTAACAGGAAGCAATGTTCTTCCATAACGGTATGATGTTATACTAGCACTATGAGGTGTTGTAACAGGAAGCAATGTTCTTCCATAACGGTATGATGTTATACTAGCACTATGAGGTGTTGTAACAGGAAGCATGGTTCTTCCATAACGGTATGATGTTATACTAGCACTATGAGGTGTTGTAACAGGAAGCTGTGTTCTTCCATAACGGTATGATGTTATACTAGCACTATGAGGTGTTGTAACAGGAAGCAATGTTCTTCCATAACGGTATGATGTTATACTAGCACTATGAGGTGTTGTAACAGGAAGCAATGTTCTTCCATAACGGTATGATGTTATACTAGCACTATGAGGTGTTGTAACAGGAAGCAATGTTCTTCCATAACGGTATGATGTTATACTAGCACTATGAGGTGTTGTAACAGGAAGCAGTGTTCTTCCATAACGGTATGATGTTATACTAGCACTATGAGGTGTTGTAACAGGAAGCGTGTTCTTCCATAACGGTATGATGTTATACTAGCACTATGAGGTGTTGTAACAGGAAGCAATGTTCTTCCATAACGGTATGATGTTATACTAGCACTATGAGGTGTTGTAACAGGAAGCAATGTTCTTCCATAACGGTATGATGTTATACTAGCACTATGAGGTGTTGTAACAGGAAGCAATGTTCTTCCATAACGGTATGATGTTATACTAGCACTATGAGGTGTTGTAACAGGAAGCAATGTTCTTCCATAACGGTATGATGTTATACTAGCACTATGAGGTGTTTGTAACAGGAAGCAATGTTCTTCCATAACGGTATGATGTTATACTAGCACTATGAGGTGTTGTAACAGGAAGCAATGTTCTTCCATAACGGTATGATGTTATACTAGCACTATGAGGTGTTGTAACAGGAAGCATGTTCTTCCATAACGGTATGATGTTATACTAGCACTATGAGGTGTTGTAACAGGAAGCATGTTCTTCCATAACGGTATGATGTTATACTAGCACTATGAGGTGTTGTAACAGGAAGCTGTGTTCTTCCATAACGGTATGATGTTATACTAGCACTATGAGGTGTTGTAACAGGAAGCAGTGTTCTTCCATAACGGTATCAGTTATACTAGCATATGAGGGTTGTAACAGAAGCTTTTCCCTCCATAACGGTACTATGTTATACTTACTAAGGTGTAACAGAACTAGTTCTCCATAGTCCATTATACATAAAAAACCGTAAATACAAATCTGCACCCTACAAACCATAACTAATCATTCAAACACCTACTGCAATCACCATAACAATCACCCTAGCAATCACCCCCCTAACAATCAAAACCCTAGCAATCACCATAACAATCACCCTAGCCCAACATCTCACCCATAACAATCACCCTAGCAATCACCATAACAATCAACCCAAGCAATCACCATAACAATCATAGCATTATAACACTAACAAAACATTACCATAACATATAATAACACTATCATAACATTATAACACCATAACTCCTAACGTAACACATAACACAACATCATAACAATCACATCACTAAATATACCATCATACACCATCATAACTCTACCATAACACCGTAACAATATATAACACCTTTGTAAGCTTTAATAACATGAAAATACTAACACCACTGAATACTACAACACCGCCTCCACAATACTACAACACCGCCTCCACAATACTACAACACCGCCTCCACAATACTACAACACCGCCTCCACAATACTACAACACCGCCTCCACAATACTACAACACCGCCTCCACAATACTACAACACCGCCTCCACAATACTACAACACCGCCTCCACAATACTACAACACCGCCTCCACAATACTACAACACCGCCTCCACAATACTACAACACCGCCTCACCTACCAAGCTACATACTACAACACCGCCTCCACAATTAGAATATTAATCTACAGAACTATCATACACTACAATAAAAAAACAGAATTATAACCAATCATGCACGATATTGACAAAATAACACCTAAATAACACATAAATTTCATTATGACAACAAATACAAATCCATAACTGCCATAGCACCATTAAAGATTTTTTTTATATTTTATTTAAAACCAATCATTTAACATAAAATAAAAAATAAGGAAACAGTATGGATCTCAATCAATTAACTGACAATGGATTGCACTATATCTCGCAAGATATTGTTGCAAAACATACACTAACAACCTACGGCAAGAGCATAATACCAAAAAAAAAAAAATACTGTCATAGGACGTGAACTGACATATAACACATCATTTAATTCAAAACCTACATATATATAAATTGTCATATACATGACATCTGACAAAGCTCAATACACTAGAACAGAAAATATACAAAGAAGTTATATCAATTAAATCCCTCTCGAATTAATCAAAAAAACAAAACCTAGCATCACATACGTATCCCTAACAATACAGCTTTACATATACAACATACGAATAAACATAAAAAAATACAGCTACAATCAAAAACTGAGCGCAATACTGTTACAATAAACCCATATACGTAAACTAGGCACAAATGGACTACGTCACTAAACTGTCTAGATAGCTGTATACATACAAACTAAAACTTAAATCAAGAACTTACATTGACACCAAACGGTATCAGGGTACAGACCATAATTATAAACTATATAAAAGAATCGAATCATACATATAAAGTATACATAACGTCTGACCATGACAAAGCTAATACAATAGAAAGGATACACACACACACAAACACACACACACACACACACACACACACACACACACGCAAATGTTTCACAAACCACATTAGCAGATGCACTGTATGCACAAAGCAAAACAGTAAAATAAGTATATTCATCATGCAAAAACCCAGCACGTAATATAAATACAAACTAAAACACACTTCATGTCGCAAAGAACTTATTACTCAAGAATCGTGTCATACAAGACTGATACACATCAAAATAATACATAAACAAAACAAAAAAAAAATACTATATTATACCTACATTCCTGAAAAGTGTTATATCGATCATAACGAGACCTTGAGCTCTACATCCACACTTGGCGAGATAACCACAAGGTGGATGCCATAATGTCTCAGTGTAAATCAGGAAACCATTCCAAATCCACATTCACAACACTCTCACGATCCCACCCCCAAGGAGGCGAGCCCGCTGTGACCCCCTGACTCCCTCCAACCTATGAAAACCCCTTCACTCACTCATTATCATTCACAGATTTACGAGAATCCCTAACGTTAGCATTCTATACCCCTCTGAGAAAGCCTGATCCCACCTCCTCCCATACAAATCTCTGTTACGACACATCGTACGATAGAACGTTACCGCAAGAACCTTCCTTCGCTCTTCACTATCCCCTTTCCCCCTCATCACCCACGACATATATATATATAATCTACCATGATATAATCTAAAGCTCTTATGACACCCTCGTCTAACCCACCCATATCTAGACTAAAGCATGCAGAACCGACACCCCACGGCCACCCACCCTCTGTACCAACCTACTTAACCAGCACCTAAGCTCCTCTAGCCCTTCACAAAAGTAAACTACATGGAACATGACGTCAGCAAAATGGTGCCAGAAGGTTCCTGGTTGGCTGGAAGTCTACGGATAAGTCCCACCCACTGTATTATGCTGCCAAATCGTCAACTATTATCTTAAAAAGAATAATACAATAAATACACGAAAAAAAACGAAAAAAAAATGAAAATTGACGACAGGTGAGCACACCTGCCGCGGGTGGTGACATCACCCTAGGTGTTTTAAATGACCATTATTATTATTATAATCAAAAAGAAGCGCTAAGCCACAAGGGCTATACAGCTTTAAATGACCATAATTCCTTGTAGGAATATCGTAGAACTTAC
>NC_069423.1:51729317-51772931 GCF_026875155.1 Cherax quadricarinatus | reverse complement strand
GAAAAGAAAAAACGGTGTGAGTATTGGGGAGTGCGAGAGGCTGTAACTAAATGAAAAGGGTATAGCAGGTGGGATTAATGGGTTGAAAAGATGAATGTTGAAAGCAGATGAAGATATACTTCTGGAATGGGTAATGCTTTTATTTAATAAATGTATGAAAGAGAGAAAGGTATACGTACCTGGTAGAGATCTTGAACGGTTCCTTTGTATAAAGGAAAAGGGGACAACAGAGAGTGTCATAGAATATTTACTCTAATAAGCCTGTTGAGGTATAACAGTAGATAATTATTGAAAGAATTGTGGGTAAGACAGAGAGCAGCAGTGCATATAAGTGAACAGTAGATAAAGGGATAGAAGTGTTTTTGTATTGATGTATTTTGAAAAGGCAAATGATAGGGTGGATACGGGGGGTAAGGGGAATGATGGTGCAAATGTATGGAATAGGTGGTAGGTTATTGAAAGCAATCGTGTCTTTAACGATTTCGTGAGTCAGGTGTGGTGTGTGTGTGTGTGTGTGTGTGTGTGTGTGTGTGTGTGTGTGTGTGTGTGTGTGTGTGTGTGTTGTGTGTGTGTGGGGTGTGTTGTCTCCCTGGCAACTTTCGAATTATTTAGTAAAGTACTTCAAGATTTGACTTTAAGAATAAAGGCAGCACTGCGCGCTTAGCACAAACCCATAAAATCATCTTCAAGAACAGCTGAGGAGATTTCAGTATCAGAACATTGTCTGATAATTTATTACTATCATTGTTATTACACACCCGTACCTTCATATGTACACATACATGCATATACACATACATACATACAATCTCACACCAACACGCACACATACACACTCAAGTCTACAGTTAATGGTCCTCAACAAATATGAATGTAGTCTTAAGGAACTTTGACAATATATGTAAGATCCTTCTTGAAGTATGCAACAAAACAATGTATTCCACACCTGAGAAAATGTATAAATAATCTGGAGAAAGTGCAGAGGTATGTAATGAAATTAGTTCCAGAACTCTGGTAATAGCCATGAGTAAAGCTTAACGGAATTAAATCTAACTACACTGGAGAACAGAATAACTGGGAGGAGACATGATAACAGACAGTTTGAGAGGTGGAAAACTGAGATATGAAGAGGTTTTTCTTCAGTCTCTGAGTGGTCGAGGAAAGGAATGATCTCTACGAAGATGTGGTGGAGGCAGTTTCCATGCATAATTTCAAGAGCAGGTACGATAGAACCCACGAGGTTAAAAGGGAGTGACTCTGACAAGTGGCGGATCTAAGAAAGGCTGGGCTAGAAGCTAACACTCAACCCCTACAACCATATATAGGTTAACAAAGCCGATGATACACTGCCATATGATGTTTATTAACTAGATGTCTTTCCGTCGTTGCGTGATCCGAGAAAGGGATCCCCGTGTTCTATAATCCCAGCCGCCTCTACCTCAAAGCACGTAATAAAATACTGAAGCATCACCATAACATTCCAGTGCAACAAAATATAACTATGTATGTGTGTGTATGTTTTTGCGTATGAATTTATGTAAAAAATTGTGCATTTTCATATGTATTCAGTACGTGTGTGTATGTGTATTTATGGGCATATGAATCCATATGTGGATTTATGTACTTTTGTGCAGATGTAAGCTTATACATTTATTTGTGTGTTTGAGTAAGTGTGAATACGTACATATATGCATATGTATATGATTGGGAATATGTGCATGAATACATTTTTGTATGCATATATTCATGTGTATATGTATGCATTAATCTATGTATGTACAAATGTTTACATGTACCACCAACAACATATCCATTACCACTACCACCACCACAATCACCAACACTACCTCCATCACATGCATGTGGATATATATAACAACATTAGTCATATATAACAACATTAGTCAATGTGTCTGTGATACCTGCAATAGTACAGATGAAGCTGTGTACACCGATCTCACAGGAATTGATTAAGGTCTATATAAAATTGAGTACAGAACACCTGCTCATGTCAATTGCTCTACAAACTTTCACCAAGTAATAGTTGACCAGGGTTTAAATTGTGAAGCCGATTGAATAAGCCGTTCTGAAATTATTAAAGAAAACCCTCGATGGTTCGAGCATCCTGGAGCTGAGGGACGACCTCCGGCATCGGGTCGTCCAGTATTAAACAGTTCTCTCACTTCAGGAAATTTAAAAACGCTAGAAAAACGGAAGTTTTTAATATTTTTCGTTTTTTTCTTATTTGCAGCTGCAGTTGTTTTGAAATTCTCTATAATCCTGTAAAATTATTTTGTTTGGAGTTTTTTTAAAACAATTTGATAAAATTGGCCAATATATGACAGTTACACCATTAAAAACTCAAAATTAAAACAAAAAATTCTTATTAAGTTACAGAACTGTTACAGCTGATCAAAGAGGTTTTTCATTACTTATTACATGGAAAACAATTGACAAACTGAAATTTACTGTTCAAGTGATAAACTGTTTTAATTAATGCCACTAATTAGAATTTTAAAAGCCGAACAGAATTTTTCAGTAATCGGATGTGATTCCACATAATCCAAGTTCTTTTTAAAAATTTCAGCAAAATTTCAAATTTGTTCTTATTCTGACTAATCTCACGATAAATCAATAATACTGTCAATAATATTTTGAAGTCAATCAGAAAAAAAAATCGCTACATATTCAAGAAAAGATTAAAATCACTATTAATTCAATAAAATCGGTAAATTTAGACTTATAGCAACCAATGGCAGCGTAAATCACAAGATTTATTAGGAAACCACGTCATTGCTGGAAAATTGAAGCCGATGAGAGGAGTAATTCTCCAGTTATGGCACAGAATTCATCTATTCCAGTTTCTTACTATTTGACTACGTCAATAAATTGACCCTCACGCAAAGGAAACTTAACAGGAAATATCCTAGTCATGGGACGCATCAGTAATTAAATATTGAAGCCGTTCAGAAAAGGCTTTTTGAAATTTATTTAAGGCGATTTAAAAAGATTAATTTTTTTCACAAAATCGTCAGATCTGCACCCAAAGACCTGAATTTCACTCTCCTACGCCGTTCTAGTTTTTCACGCCTTTACTGAACGTTTGACGCGCCCCCCCATCCTGATTTTGGAAGTTATCTGAGCCATGAAGGATAATGGGGAAAAGCTTCCATAACTGTCGTCATGGGAACGTGAACATGTAATTTGTATGAGAATTTCAGCCTTGTTTCTGTACACAAGTGTTGAAAATTTGAAGCTTATTGATGAGGCGTCTCGACTTACGTGCGAAACTGAATCGAAAAGTAAGAGGATGAACAAATAGAAAAATCAGGCAGCCTCTTATTATTAAATAAGAGGTACCGTTAAATAAGAGGTTGACTCTTATTTAATGGTATCCCTTCGGAGATATATGATAAATATTCGTATATGATTAATTTTTATTAATATACTTCATTGCTTTTATTATTATTATTATTATTATTATTATTATTATTATTATTATTATTATTATTATTATTATTTAACTTGTTTTTGACATTATAAGAGTATTATTTATTTTCATTCGGAAGTGGGATGATAATATCCAGTTGTTTCAATATAGTCTTAATTGCTTGTTCCGTATTACTGTGTAATTATCAGTTAACATTCTACTTTAAAGCCACGAGGATTCTGGGTATTTATCTAACTATTTTGACGTTTCTTCTGTATAGCCCTTGTGGCTTAGCGCTTCTTTTTGATTATAATAATAATAATTTTGACGTTTCTACATGCTCACCGTGTACGTGTGCTCTGCGCCGTCTACCTGCGCTGTTCACTCGTGCTGGAAACATTGATGATCTATTGGCTTCCTTTCCATTCATCTGCGCTGTAATTATAGACTTGTATAATCTCACACAAGTTTGCTGGTAAGTTACACTGCATTTCTTTATAATTTATTAGAGGGAAGTAATGAAAGTTTAATTTCAAATCATTTATTTTCGGTTACATTATCAAGTGTCTTGATACATTTTCATTCAGGAATTACTGTACCTAGATGGCCGGGCCACCACTTGGAAAAGGCCCGGGCCGGGAAAATACCGGCTAATCTTTAATAATAATAACTGTACCTAACACCACAATTGCGGTTTTATTGTGTTGTTTCTACCTGTTGCTTGGTCTGAGCTGTTAACCCAAGATTCTCCTAGAGTACCAAAGTGTTGGCTGCTGCGTTCACAACTTTGTGCAGTCTGAGTTACGCTTGACTTCACTATCATCTGCTTGTCTGTGTTATAGAGGTTGTTTAAGGCATCATTGATGTGCATCTACGTGTAACTGTAATTATTTATGTCCGTTACCATGATTTTTGAGCAGAGTTCATTTAACCATTATTTAAATTTAAATAATGTCGTATAATTGCATTCTTAATATCTTATGTTTTTTATTCCCGAGACAAGCGACCGCTGATATTAAACTTTCGCATTTTTTATGGGTATTTGCTCTTCAACTTTCCTGGACACTTTTACATGAAAATATACTCAATTAAATATACCAACAACTACTTTAAGCTTACAATTGTGAGCTTGAATGGTTTTTAACACATTTCATTCAGCATATATTTTTACACATCACTTCAGACAGGTTTATTCAAGAGTGACCTTTCCTGAAATGGTGAGTAAGATTTTTTTTGCCAAGAGGTGATATTCTATTTATTTTTAACTAGAAAGCTAACAGGATCACACAAATAACGAATCGAAGTGAGGTGGCCTTGAATGAAGATAGGTACACAAGAGAGTACAGGAAGAGCGATGGAAGGTCAAGGAAAAATACTAGAAAGCGTAGATGTGAGCCAAGTGAGGGAGGGGCGCCTTTGTAACGCATCAAGAATAAAAATTTTAATCATTGATACAAAGACACTGAGGTAAGATACATTGATCACTCTTTTACTACACAATACTATCAATGAAAAATTCACAGGCTGGAATACCCTACCACTGAGCTAGTTATGGCGAGAGAGATAGCAGCATTAGTGAAATATCTTAACTTACACCTACACACTAGTGTTGTTGACATGTACAGTAAGTAAAGTCATAGAGAATGTCAGAAGAAAGTGGTAGAGTACCTAGATAGGAACGAGCTTGTACATGACGACCAGCACGACTTCAGGAATGGGAAATCTTGCATCACAAACCTACTGGAGTTCCACATCAAGTTAACAGAAGTAAGACAAGAAAGAGATGGATAGGTAGACTCCATGTTCTTGGGATTACATGACAAACCGGATAGAATGAGTGGTATCCCTGTTCTCAAACGATGTGAAACTAATGAGAATACAAGCGAACGATGATCATTGAAGCTTACAAGGTCATCTGGATAGGCTGCCAGCCTTGTCCGAGAAATGACTTCAGGAGTTTTACCCCAAGAAGTGAAAAGTTATGAAGCTAGGATACTCCGCAGACGGAGTACAGCCTAGGGGGTCAAAGAGTGTAAAACTCACTCAAGGAAAAGGATCGTCGGGTGAATATCATAACGAGCAATTCTCCTGGGGCACATTAACCAAATAACCGCTGCAGCAAATGGGCGCCTGACAAACTTAAGAATAATATATCAACATCTAAGTAAGAAGTCATTCCCGTTACTGTATGCCGTGTACATCAGGCCCATTGGAATACACAGCACCAGTATGGAACCCACAACTGGTCACACACGTCAAGAAATTGGAGAAAGTGCAACAAGAATAGTCTCGGAGCTAAGGGTTAAGTCCAACGAGAAGTTAAGAAAACTCAACCTGACGACACTAGAGGACAGGAGGAATAGGGGAGTCATGATGATGTATAAAATGCTAAGAGGAATTAACAATGAGGATAGGGCTATTTCTTGTATATGTCACTGACATAATGGAAAGAATCAAGTCAGAGACATCAGTGTTCACAGATGGTGTAAAACTAATGAGGACAATACAAATTGATATGGAGGAAGAAAGGCTACAAATCGATCTGCACAGGTTGCAGGGCTGGTCTGACAATAGCTAGTTTCAGACTTCTAAGGAGTCATTCACGACAATGTATACTGTGTACATCAGGCCCATATTGGAGTACGCAGCACCTGTAGGGAACTGACTCGTGTTCAAACATGTCAAAAAAATGGCGAGAATGAAGAGGCTTGCAAAGAGAGTGGTCCTGGAGATAAGGGGTATGATTGATAAATTAGACACATGTCGTAGGTGGTGTGACATTGGTCCATGTGACACCTACGACTGCTGCACCTCTCCTGACTATGGTATATAAGCCACTTCTCCGTTCATATGCTGTATTCTATTCAAGATTGATGGACTGACCACATCGACTCAAGGTTGAGGGACTGATCACCTCATTCTCCTCCTGCTTTTCACGTTTCTCCTTTGTATGGACGGATGAAGCCACTGTGTGGCGAAACGTTTTCCTCAATAAAGATATCCAAGAGTTGCACATGTGTCTAATTTATCAACATATCGGTTCTCTGAACCATTCATCTACAACTAAGGGGTATGTTCTATGAGGAAAGGTTAATGGAATGCAGCATGACGACAAGAGAAAGCAGAGGGACTGGGGATGACATGATAACGTACCAAATACTTAAAGAAATTGATATGAGTACGGACTGATTGTCTAAGAGATGTGAGGCAGGAACACGAGAGCACAACTGGTAGTTGAAAATTCAGATAAGATATAGGGATATCAGAAAGTATTTCCTGGGCCATAGAGTAGTCAGGAGTGACTAGGGGAATGAAGTGGTAGTGGCAGGGTCCATGCACTGATAGCTTCAACAAGAGGTACGATAAAGCAAAAGAAACAGGGGATCATTTTTATGATGTATAAAAGGAATTCACAGGTTGGACAGAGCCTGTTTGAGAGGCGGGTTTCACACACACTAAGTGATGTAAGGAAATAGTTCTCTAGCCTTAGAGCGTATTTATTCGGCGGCTACCACTACTGACACAGTAGTGGTAGAAGCCGAATGAATAAATAGCTTTAAGGATAGGTATGACAGAGCTCATGCAGACAGGAAAGAGTGAAACCAATAGCGGCCAGCAGAAAGGCGGGGTCCAGAGGCTAGACTCCTGCAACAGCAATTAGGTGAGTAGACACGCACAAAATAGACCAAGTTTCTGTCGATAAATGTCTTTTACGAAAGGAAACAAATGAAAATTAATTAACATGCACAAACACAGAGTTATATGCGAGGAAACACACACACACACACACACACACACACACACACACACACACACACACACACACACATACACAAATACACACACAGGATGTTCCACAGCGGGGATTTTAGCAACAAGGGGTCACAAGTTGACTCAGATGAATCATAAAGATGTTAGGAAGTATTTCGTCAGTCATAGAGTTGTCTGGAAGTGGAATAGTCTGGGAGGTGATGTAGTGGAGGCAGAATCTATACATAGTTTTAAGAAGAGGTATGATAAAGCTCATGGAGCAGAATGAGTAGCCTAGTAGCGACCAATAAGAGGCGGGGCCAGGAGCTGTGAATCGACCCTGCAACCACATTTGGTGATACACACTCTCAAGGAAAAGGATCTTGGGGTGAAAATAATACCGAGCACATATCCTGATGTGCACATCAACCAAATGCCTGCTGCAGGAAGTATTTATGCGCCTACCAACCCAAAGAATAGCATTCCGATATCTCAATAAGGAATCGTTCAGGACCCTGTACACTGCGTAGGTCAGGCCCATGTTAGAGTATGCAATACCAGTTTGGAGTCCACACCTGGCCAAGCACGTCAGGAAACTGGAGAAAGGGCAAAGGTTTACAAAGAGACTAGTCACGGAACTAAGGGGCATGTTCTACGAGGTGTGGTTAAGGGCAATCGACTGACGACACTGGGAACGGGAGAGGTGGGACATCATAACGACATATAAAATACTGGAAGGAATCGACATGGTGGACAGAGACAGGATGTTCCAGAGATGGATGCAGGAACAAGGGGTCACAATTGTAAGGTGAAGAATCAGATGTGCCTCAGGGATGTTTGAAAGTATGTCCTCAGCCATAGAGTTGTCAGTGGAATAGACTGGAAAGTAATATTGTAGAGGCAGGTACCATACATAGCTTTAAAGAAGAAGTATGATAAAGCTCTTGGAGCAGGAAGGGTGACCCAGTAGCGACCAGTGAAAAAAGGGGGGACCAGGAGATATGAATCGACCCCTGCAACCACAATTAGGTGAGTACAATAAGGTGATTGAAAACACACACACACACACACACACACACACACACAACACACAACACACCACACAACCACAAACACACACACACACAATTACACACACACATACACCTAAAAATTAACACGCGTTCAACAACACCTAAACAATAAACGCTCATACTACGAAACTAGCCTCTTAAACAACAAAAAAATGGACCCTATAGGCGGAAGTCCGAAGGACTCAGGGAACAAAGAAGATGAGCCTGGTAAGGCATGAATGCGAGGGCTATGGAAAAGGTTGGAAGAAGAGTGGAAAAGAAAGCTGGTGAGCCTACAACGAGAATTGATGTGGGAATGGGAGCAGAGAAAGAAGTGGGAGATGGAGTACTGAAGCTGAAAGCCAGGATGCAAAAATCTAGAGCTGAAGCGAAAATGGTTTTTAAAGAGACGAATGTAAGTACCAATAACCCAGGGACTTAGATTCTGGTAACAGGCTACACCAATGTAACGAGCGGTTAAAACGAAATGAAAGGAGACAAGACTTATGTTGAGGCTTATCAGGCCACCAAGAAATTTGGGGAATGAAAAGGAACATGCTGTGGCCACAGGACTGCAGTAAGTGAGGGGTGGGTGTAGGCTAATGTAAGTGAGGACAGATCTCCGGGGAGACACGAAAGGGTCACTGGGGTTACAAGAAATTAATAGGAAGGCAGGTGGCTATGTATAAATGGGACCAGAGATGATAGGGAGGGGAGGAGGGAGAGGCAGTTTCAACCATGGGCTTCAGGGAGAAGCGAAAGGACGACATACGATGAAAGACGCTGAGAGAGAAAGAAAGACGGCAGGGAGAAAAGAAGAGATTGAAAATATCGTCAGTCTAACAGGAAGGAGAACATACAGAGCTGATAATTTTTTAAGAGAGAGGAAGATACCGAGGGGTGAAATCGGGCAGTCAAGTGATTTTCAAGACAGAAATGATGCAGACCAGGATTCTGCAGCAAAAGCACGGATAAAGTAATCAGCAACATTACCAGAGGGCTTTCCTAGCGTCGCGGACAGAACAAGTACAGAAACGACAGAAGCTGAGTGGACACTAAACCAAAACTAGCAACAAAGAGAGAGAAGGCTAGAGTCAGTATGGGGCAACTGAGGAGTGGAGCAACAAGCGCAACACACATCACAAAAACTCTAACAACCAAACATTTTCCAAATAAAACCACATTTCACACTCACAGGCCCCGCCCAACTCTACACTGTTAGAGCCCACAGCACCCTGCCAGGTCTCCCACTCCCCAGCCCCCACAGTAGATTTTGTAGGAAAAAAGCTGATTGATAAAAAACAAAATATCTGGAGATTGGGATTGGAAGAATCACAGAGGACATCACCAGACATTTAGGTCCTCACGGAAACCGAGTCCAGGAATGAGAACAGATGCCATCATTCCAGATGGAAATCATATTACTGAATTTAGACAGAAGAAATAGAATGGGTGGAGGAACTTTGGGAGATGGCCAGGGAAGACACAGGAGAAAACAAGGGTCTAACCACCAAAGAAAAGCAGGAGGCTTGACAAGATATGATGAGAGTAACAGATGACATGTCATAAGGCGGGCAAAGCTACTGATTGTTGGGTGACTTCAATCTCAAGGAATTTAATTTTCAAAACCTGGAGCCACACAGTGGCCCAGAAACGTGGCGGCCTAAAAATGATTGAGGTAGTACTGGATAGCCTCATTGCTATCCAGGTTTTTTTTTTTTTAAAACTACCTCAATCATTTTTAGGCCTCCACGTGGTTCTGGCACTGTGTGGCTCCAGGTTTTTTGAAATAATAATTTCCTTGGAGATTGAAGTCACCCTACAGTCTGTAGCTTTGCCTGCCTTATGGACCATGTCTCTGTTACTCTCATTCATATTATTAGTCTAGGCCTCTGCTGTTCGTGGTGGGTTAGACCCTTGTTTCTCCTGTTGTCTTCTGGCAATCTCCTCAAAGTCCTCCACCCATTCTATTTTTCTGTCTATTTTCAGTATTGAATTTCCATCTGGAATGATGCAAATCTGTATCATTCTCGTGAACTCGGTTTCCCGTGAGACTTGATGTTGGTGATGATATCTGTGATTCTTTCATTCCAGATCTCCCAGATATTTGTTTTTCAATCAGCTTTTTTTCTACAAAATCTACTGTGGGGGGCTGGGGGAGTAGGGAGGAGGGGGGGGGCGGGGGGGCGGGGAGACCTGGCTGGGTGGCTGTGTGGGCTTCTACTGTGTAGATGTTGGGAGGGGGCTGTGAGTGTGAATTGTGGTTTTATTTGGGATAATGTGTTTGGTTTTGAGTTTTTGTGGATGTTTGCTCGCTTGTTGCTCCACTCGTCTCAGGTTGCCCCTTACTGACTCTAGCCTTCTCTCTCTTTTGTTGCTAGTTTTGTTTTTGTGTCCTCTCCAGCTGCTGTCGTTCTGTTCTTTGTTCGGTCGCGACTAGGAAGCCCTCTGTATGATTGTGAGTACTTTAAGCCGTGCTTTTGCTGCCAGAATCTGTTCTGCATCATTTCTGTTTGAAAATCATTGGACTGGGATTTCCCCCCTTGGGTATCTTCCTCTTCTCTAAAAAAATTATCAGCTCTGTTATGTTTCTTCCTTCCTGTTAGCTGACGATATTTTCTATCTTCTTTTTTCCTCCCTGCCGTCTTTCTTTCTCCTCTCTGCCGTCTTTCTATCGTTTGTCGTTTCCTTTCGCTCTCCTGAAGCCCATGGTTGAAGGACTGACCTCTCCCTCTCCTACTCCCAATGCATTCTGGGTCCCATTTTTACATAGCCACGCCTTCCTTATTATTTCTTGTAACTCCCAGTGACCTGTTCGTGTCTCAGGTGATCTGTCCACGTACTTTACACTTCACCCACCCCTCACTTACGCTGTCTGTGGCCAAACAGCATGTTCCTTTCATTCCCCAAAATTTCTTGGTGGCACTTGTTTAGAGACCTCAACATTGAAAGTCTTGGTCTCCTTCATTTCGTTTTAACCGCTCGTTTAACATTGGTGTACCTGTGCCAGATTGCTAAGTCCCTTGGGTTATTGGTACTATTTCATACTTCATCTTTTTCGCTTCCGCTTCTAGGTTTTTGCATCCTGGCTTTTCAGCTTCTGTACTCATCTCCCACTTTTCTCTGGCTCCCATTCTCCAATTCTTTATCGTGGGAGGGGGACTAACCCTGCTTTCTTTTCCACTTTCTTCCAACTTTTCCTATAGCTCTCATTCATTCCTTCCAGGCTCTCTTCTTTGTTCCTGAGTCTTCGACTTCCCTATAGGGTCCATTTTTTTTGTTCGTTAATGAGCTAGTTTTCGTAGTATGGGCGTTTATTGTTTAGGTGTTTGTGGAACGCGTGGTTATGTGTTTTAGTGTGTATGTGTGTGTGTATTGGTGTGTGTTGTGTGTGTGTGTGTGTGTGTGTGTGTGTGTGTGTGTGTGTGTGTGTTGTGATGTGTGTGTGTGTGTGTTTCAATCAACCTTATTGTACTAACCTCCTAATTGTGGTTGCAGGGGGTCGATTCTTATCTCCCCTGGTCCCGCATTTTCACTGGTCGCTACTGGGTCACCCTTCCTGCTCCAAGTGCTTTATCTTACTTTTCTTAAAGCTATTTGGTTACCTGCCTCTACATATTTCTTTCCAGTTATTCACTGACATCTCTAGGGCTTGAGGACATACTTTCAAAACATCCCTGAGGCACATCTGATTCTTCACCGTACAATTGTGACCCCTTGTTCCTGCATCATCTCTGGAACAATCCGTCTCTGTCCACCATGGTCGATTCCTTCCAGTTTTTTTATGTCGTTAGATGTCCACCCTCTCCCGTTCCCCAGTGTCGTCAGGTCGATTGACTTACCACAACCGTTAGAACATGCCCCTTAGTTCCCGTGACTAGTTCTTTGTAAACCTTTGACCCTTTCTAGTTCCTGACGTGGCTTGGCCAGGTGTGGGACTCCAAACTGGTATTGCATACTCTAACATGGGCCTGACCTACGCAGTGTTTACAGGGTCCTGAACGATTCTATTGAGATATCGGAATGCTATTCTTTGGCGTTGGTAGGCGCATTAAATACTTCCTGCAGCAGGCTTTTGGTTGATGTGCACATCAGGATATGTGGGCTCGGTATTATTTTCACCCAAGTCCTTTTCCTTGAGTGTGTGTATCACCAAATTGTGGTTGGCGGGTCGTTTCACAGTCCTGGCCCCGCCTCTTATTGGGTCGCTACTAGGCTACTTCATTTCTGTCCATGAGCTTATCATACCTCTTCTAATAAACCTATGTATAGTTCTGCATCCAATACATCACTCCCAGACTATTCCACTTCAGACAACTCACTATGGACTGACGAATATACTTCTAACATCTTTATGATTCATCTGAGTCAACTTGTGACCCTTGTTGCTATATCCCCAGCTGTGGAACTCCTGTGTGTGTATTTGTGTATGGTGTGTGGGTGTGTGTGTGTGTGTGTGTGAGTGTGTGTGTGTGTGTGTTGTTTCTCGATATAACTCTGTGTTTGACTGATCCATGTTAATAATTTTCATTGTTTCCTTTCGTAAAAGACATTTATTCGACCAGAAACTTGGTCTATTTTGTGCGTGTCTTACTACAACTAATTGCTGTTGCAGGAGTCTAGCCTCTGGACCCGCCTTTGCGCTGGACGCGCTATTGGTTTCACTCTTTACTGTCTGTTGAGCTCTGTCATACCTACCTTAAAGCTATTTATTCATTCGGCTTTATTACCACTTCTGTTGGTCAGTAGTGGTAGCCCGCCGTATAAATACGCTCTAAGGCTAGAGAACTATATATTACATCCATTAGTGTCGTGTGAAAAACCGCCTCTCATAACAGGCTCTGTCCAAACCTGTGAATTCTTTTATACATCATAAAATTGATCCCGGTTTCTTTTTGCTTTATCGTACCTCTTGTTGAGCTATCAGTTGCATGGACCTGCCACTACCACTTCATCCCTAGTCACTCATGACTACTATATGGCCCAGGAAAATACTTTCTGAATTATCCTATATCTTATCTGAATTTTCAACTACCAGTTGTGCTCTCGTGTTCCTGCCTCACATCTCTTTGAACAAGCAGTCCGTACTCATCTCAATTTCTTAAGTATTTGGTACGTTATCATGTCATCCCCAGAGTCCCTCTGCTTTCTCTTGTCGTCATGCTGCATTCCATTACCTTTCCTCATAGAACATACCCCTTAGTTGTAGTGAATGTTCAGAGAAAACCGATATGTTGATAAATTATGACACATGGCAACTCTTGGATATTTTATTGAGGGAACGTTTCGCCACACAGTGGCTTCTCCGTCCATACAAAGGAGAAAACGTGAAAAGCAGGAGGGAGTTTGAGGTGATCAGTCCCTCAACCTTGAGTCGTATGTGGTAGTCCATCAATCTTGAATAGAATACAGCATTTGAACGGAGAAGGTGGTTATATACATTGTCAGGAGAGGTGCAGCAGTCGTAGTGTCACATGGACCAATGTCACACACTACGACTCGTGTCTAATTTATCAATCTTACCTTATCTCCAGGACCCACTCTCTTTGCAAGCCTCTTCATTCTCGCCAATTTTTTTGAATGTTTGACCACGAGTCCAGTTCCCTACATGTGCTGCGTACTCCAATATGGGCCTGTGTACACAGTATACATTGTGTGAATGACTCCTTAAGAAGTTCTGAAACTAGCTACTTGGTCAGACCAGACCTGAAACTGTGCGATCGATTTGTAGCCTTTTTCCTCCATATTCAATTTGTATTGTCATCATTAGTTTTACACCATCTATGAACACTGATGTCTTCTGACTTGATTCTTTCCATTATGTCAGTGACTTTACAATGATTAGCCTATCTCATTGTTAATTTTTTTTTTTCCCCTTCTTTTAAGGGCCCCCATAATTTTTTATTACTTCATCAGACTACTCCTATTTCCTCTTGTCCTTAGTGTGTCAGGTTGAGTTTTTTAAATCTCGTTGGGTCTTAACCCTTAGCTCCGAGACAATGTCTTGAGTGCACTTTCTCCAATTTCTTGACGTGTGTGACCAGTGGTGGCGGTTTTCCCTTACAGGGTGCTGGGTATTCCAATGGGCCTGTGGATACACGGCATACAGTCATCGGGAATGACTTCTTATTAGATGTTGATATATTATTCTTAAGTTTGTCAGGCGCCCATTTGCACTGCAGCGGTTATTTGGTTAATGTGCCCCTCAGGAGATATTGCTCGTATGATATTCACCCGCGATCTTTTCCTTGAGTGAGTTTTACACTCTTTGACCCATAGGTGTACTCCGTCTGCGGGAGTATCCATAGACTTATTAACTTTTCAATTTTGGGGTAAAACTACTGAAGTTTTTCTCGGACCAAGGCTGGCAGCCTATCCAGATGACTTGTAAGCTTCAATGATATCGTTCGCTTGTATTCGCATTAGTTTCCATCGTTTGAGAACTGGGATACCATCATCTATCCGGTTTGTCATGTAATCCCAAGACATGGAAGTCTACTATCCATCTCTTTCTTGTCTTACTTCTGTTAAATTGATGTGAATCCAGTAGGTTTTGTGATGATGCAGATTTCCATTCCTGAAGTCGTGTGGTTCGTCATGTACAAGCTCGTTCACCTATCTAGGTACTCTACCACTTTTCTTTGACATTCTCTATGGGAATTTACTTACTGTACATGTCAACAACACTAGTGTGTAGGTGTAAGTTAAGATATTTCACTAATGCTGCTATCTCTCTCGCCATAACTAGTCAGTGGTAGGGTATTCCAGCTTGTGAATTGTTCATTGATAGTATTGTGTAGTAACAAGATGTGATCAAAGTAATCTTACCTCAGTGTCTTTGTATCAATGTTTAAATTTTTAGTCTTGATGCGTTACAAAGGCGCCCCTCCCTCACTTGGCTCACATCTACGCTTTCTTGTATTTTTCCTTGACCTTCCATCGCTCTTCCTTTACTCTCTTGTGGACCTATCTTCATTCAAGGGCCACCTCACTTCGGATTCGTTATTTGTGTGATCTGTTAGCTTTCTATTTAAAAATAAATAGAATATACCTCTTGGCTTAAAGTCTTACTCACCATTTCAGATAAGGTTTCACTCCTTGAATAAACCTCGTTTGAAGTGATGTGTAAAAATATATGCCTGAATGAAATGAGTTAAAATCATTCAGCTCACAATTGTAAGCTTAAAGTAGTTGTTGGTATATTTAATTGAGTATATTTCATGTAATAAGAGTCCAGGGAAAGTTGCAAGAGCAAATACCATAAAAAACTGCGAAAGTTTAATATCAGCTGGTCAGTTGTCTCGGGAATAAAAAACTATGATATTAAGAATGCAATATACGACATTTTAAATTTAATAAATAATTGGTAAATGAACTATGCTCAATAAATCATGGTAACGGACATAAATAATTACAGTTACACGTAGATGCACATCAATGAGCCTTAATCAACCTTCTATACTCAGACAGGCAGATGATAGTGAAGTCAAGCGTACTCAGACTGCACAAAAGTTGTGAAACGCCGCAGCCTACATTTGGTACTCTAGGAGAATCTGGGTTGATCAGCTCAGGACAAGCAACAGGTAGAACAACAAACACAATAAAACCGCAATTGTGGTGTCTAGTACAGTTAATTATTATTAAAGATTAGCCGGTATTTTCCCGGCCCGGGCCTTTTCCAAAGTGGTGGCCAGGCCATTTAGGCTACTGTTAATTCCTGAATGAAAAAAAATGGTATCAAGACATTGATAATGTAAACGAAATAAATGATTTGAAATTAAACTTTCATTACGTCCCTCTAATAAATTATAGAAAATGCAGTGTAACTTACCAGCAAACTTGTGTGGAGATTATACAAAGTCTATAATTACCAGCGCAGGAATGGGAATGGAAGCCAATTAGAATCATCAATGTTTCCAGCACGACTACCGTGAACAGCGCAGGTAGACTGCGCAGAGCACACGTACACGGTGAGCATGTAGAAACGTTCAAAAATTATTATTATTATAATCAAAAAGAAAGAGCGCCTAAGCCAAAGGGCTATACAGAAGAAACAGCTAAATAGTTAGATAAAACCCAGAATTCTGGGCTTTAAGAGTAGAATGTTAACTGTAATTACACGGCTAATACGGAACAAGCAATTAAGGACTATATTGAAACAAAACTGGATATTATATCCCACTTCCGAATGAAAAATAATTATTCTCTTTTAATGTCAAAAAACAGTTAAATAATAATAATAATAATAATATAATAATAATAATAATAATAATAATAATAATAAAAGCAATGAAGTATATTAATAAAAATTAATCATATACGAATATTTATTCATATATTCTCCGATGGGATACCATTAAATAAGAGTCAACTCTTATTTAACGGCTACTCTTATGTAATCTAATAAAGGCTGCCTGATTTTTATTTGTTTCATCCCTTACTTTTTCGATTCAGTTTTCGCACACGATAAGTCGAGAACCCTCATCAATTAAGCTTCAAATTTTCACAACTTGTGTACAGAATACAAGGCTGAAATTCTCATACAAATTACATGTTCACGTATCCCCATGACGACAGTTATGGAAGCTTTTCCCCATTAACCTCTCATGGCTCTGATAACTTCCTAAAATAGGATGGGTGGCGCGTCAAACGTTCAGTAAAGGCGTGGAAAAACTAGAACGGCGTAGGAGAGTGAAATTCAGGTCTTTGTGTGAAGATCTGTCGATTATGTGAAAAATTAATCTTTTTCGAATCGCTTAAATAAATTTCAAAAAGCCTTTTCTGAACGGCTTCAATATTTAATTACTGATGCGTCCCATGACTAGACTTCCTGTTAAGTTTCCTTTGCGTGAGGGTCAATTTATTGACGTATTTCAAATAGTAAGAAAAACTGGATAGATGAATTCTGTGCCATAACTGGTGAAATTACTCCTCTCAATCGGCTTATTTTCCAGCAATGACGTGGTTTCCTAATAAATCTTGTGATTTACGCTGCCATTGGTTGCTATAAGTCTAAATTTACCGATTTTATTGAATTAATAGTGATTTTAATCTTTTCTTCAATATGTAGCGATTTTTTTTTCTGATTGACTTCAAAATATTATTGACAGTATTATTGATTTATCGTGAGATTAGTCAGAATAAGTACAAATTTGAAATTTTGCTGAAATATTTAAAGAACTTGGATTATGTGGAATCAGATCGATTACTGAAAAATTCTGTTCGGCTTCAAAATTCTAATTAGTGGCATTAATTAAAACAGTTTATCACTCTGAACAGTAAATTTCAGTTTGTCAATTGTTTTCCATGTAATAAGTAATGAACACCTCTTTTGATCAGCTGTAACAGTTCTGTAACTTAATAAGAAAAATTTTTGTTTTAATTTTGAGTTGTAATGGTGTAACTGTCATATATTGGCAAATTTTATCAAATTGTTTTAAAAAAACTCCAAACAAAATAATTTTACAGGATTATAGAGAATTTCAAAACAACTGCAGCTGCAAATAAGAAAAAAAAACGAAAAATATTAAAAACTTCCGTTTTTCTAGCGTTTTTAAATTTCCTGAAGTGAGAGAACTGTTTAATACTGGACGACCTGATGCCGGAGGTCGTCCCTCAGCTCCAGGATGCTCGAACCATCAAGGGTTTTCTTTAATAATTTCAGAACGGCTTATTCAATCGGCTTCACAATTTAAACTCTGGTCAACTATTACTTGGTGAAAGTTTGTAGAGCAATTGACATGAGCAGGTGTTTCTGTACTCAATTTTATATAGACCTTAATCATTCTGTGAGATCGGTGTACACAGCTTCATCTGTACTATTGCAGGTATCACAGACACATTGACTAATGTTGTTATATATGACTAATGTTTGTTATATATATCCACATGCATGTGATGGAGGTAGTGTTGGTGATTGTGGTGGTGGTAGTGGTAATGGATATGTTGTTGGTGGTACATGTAAACATTTGTACATACATAGATTAATGCATACATATACACATGAATATATGCATACAAAAATGTATACATGCACATATTCCCAATCATATACATATGCATATATGTACGTATTCACACTTACTCAAACACACAAAAAAAATGTAAAAAAGCTTACATCTGCAAAAAAAGTAAAAATAAATCCACAAAAGGATTAAAATATGCCCAAAATACACATACCCCACAACGTACTTAAAAACCTTTTACATTTTGAAAAAATAAAAATCAATTTTTTTTTCCATAAATTTTTAAAAAACCATAAATTCCAAGACCTAATAGAAAATTTTTGGCACGGAAAGGGAAAGCTTCATTTATTTAATGACTGCTTTAAAAAGGGTGAGGGGGGATGGCTTTCCCCCGGGGGGCCCTTTTTTGGATCCCCCCAAACGCAAAAAGAAAACCCCCTTAAAAAAAACCTCTTTGGCGGGGGGGACCTGGCTTTGTTATAAACCCTTAATTTTGGGGGTTGAGTTTTTTTCCTGCCCCCGGGCCCTTTCTTTAATTTTTCCCCCAAACCTTGCCCGAAGGTCCCTCCCCTTTTCCCCCGTGGGTTTTTTTAAATTCTTTAACCTCTCTTTAAATTTCCTGGAACTTTCCAAAAAACCCATTTTTCGTAAATTTTTTCATTTTCCCCCGGGGGAAACCAAAATTTTTCAAAAAGGATTTAAAAAAACCTTTTTCCTTTCCCAATTTTTTTAACCTTCAAACTTTTTTATCTTTTCCTTTTTGTTTTTGTTTCCAGTTTGGTTTAAAGGTTTTAAAATCCGTTAATTTAACCCAAGGGCTAAAAATTACTGAAACTTTTTCTTAAATTGATTTTTGGTTTTTTTTTTTTTTTTTTTTTTTTTTTTTTTCTTTTTTTTTTTTTTTTTTAAAAAATTTTTTTAAATTTTTTTTTTTTTTTTTTTTTGGGGAAATTTTTTTTTTTTTTTTTTTAATTTTTTTTTTTTTTTATTTTTTTTTTTTTTTTTTTTTTTTTTTTTTTTTTTTTTTTTTTTTTGGGTGCTAAGCGCGCAGTGCTCCCTTTTAATTTTTTTAAAATTTCAAATCTTAAAATTTATTTTAACTAAAAAATTTTCGAAAGTTCCGGGAGACACCACACACACACACACACACACACACACACACACACACACACACACACAAAACACAAAAACCCACACCACACACACACACACACACACACAAAACACCGCCCCACAAAATTTCGTAATGAAAACGATTGTTTTTTCAAAAACCCAACCACCTTTTCCCTACATTTGCACCATTTTTTCCCCCTTCCCCCCCCCGAAATCCACCCAACCATTTGCCTTTTCAAAATACATCAATACAAAAACATTTCTATCCCTTTATCTACTGTTCACATATATGCACTCCCTTGGCCTCGTCTTACCCACAATTCTTTCAAAAATTTAAACTCTACCTTTTTTAAACCTCCCCAGGCTTTTTGGAGAAAAAATTCTATGACACTCCTTTTCCCCCTTTTCCCTTTTATAAAAAGGGAAAACCTTCAAGATCCCCACCGGTACTATACCTTTCTCTCTTTCAAACTTTTAAATTAAATAAAAGCAAAAACCCCCATTCCAGAAGTAATATCTTCATCTGCTTTAAAACTTCATCTTTTCAAACCCATTAATCCCACCTGCAAAAATACCTTTTTTTTAAATTTATTTTACGCCTCCCCGCACCCCCCCAAAAAACTCACACCATTTTCCCTCTTTGCCCCTTTAAAGGGGTATTATGAAGTGTGAAAAAAGTGTAAGTAAAAGAGCAAGACAACCTTTTTCTTACTTGTTTTTTAGACAGAAAAAAAAAAAAAAACCACAGTACTACCGTTAGTAAAAAAATTTACTAGCTTCCGTTTCACATCCTTGGCCCAAAGACAGTGTACCTCCCTGTGGGGTTGCTGTCTACAAACCTAATTATATATATAATATAATATATATAATAATAAAATTTTAATATTTTATATATTTTAAAAAATATAAAAAAATATATAAAAAAATATTATATATATAATATACAAAAATTACAGGGACCAAATGGGAAAAATTATAAAAAAGTGTTTTTTTTTGTAATGCTTTTGAAAATGTTTTTTTTGGGGGTCTGATACAGACAATTTCAAATTTTAAACAATATTCCTTATGGTTAAAAAATTTCCTTTCGGAAACCGGCACCCGAACACCCCTTCTGGAACAAATTTAACATCGTTAGTGGGGGCCCCAATAATATATATATATATAAAATATATAATATATATATATATAAATATATATATATATATATATATATAAATAAATATATATTATAATAAAAAGTAAAAATAAAATGTATATTAGGAGGGGGTCCACCTCTGGTGTAAATTGTGGGCCCCATAGCCTGGGAGAATAGGAAAAAAGGTTTCCCAAGGAAGAAAAAATTTGGTTTTCCCTTTTTTTTGAACCTTTTTGAATTTTCCCCCATTTTCCCCAAACCCACCCCTTTTTTTAAACTTTTTTTTTTTTTACCAATAGAATTTTTTATTACAAAATATGGACAGAAGATTTAAGGATAAAATTGTTGATATAAAGGGGCATATACGTACATGTTGTTAGGTGTATCACCGATTAAAAGGGCAAAATCTCATCCACTCCTCAAGTGGGGCCCGTGGGGCCAAAATGCAGAAAGCATTAAACCCCTTTAAAACCCGCCCCCTGAGCCGCGGGGAACGGGAAAATTTAGCTCCCCCTGGGACCCAAAAACCCTGAGATTCTTTTTCCCCCAGCCCCTTTAAAGGGAAATTAGAGCACTTTTTCCCCCTGAGCCAAGGGTCCCCTGGCCTATGGGAACAAACATAAAATGATGGGCAAGTCTCTCCATATTTTCTAGTTCGGCCCTTCCCTAAAGCTGGCACTGCCCCTCCTACCCCCGGGTGTATTGGAGATAGGTATCCACCCCAAGGTAGATGCACGGGGTATAGTCCCACACCACCTGTTTCCCTTTGGGCCGGGCCCTTAAAGGGGTTATCCCCTTCCCTGGACGCTTCGGGCTGCCATCAACTCATATTTGGGGGGCCCCCAAACCTGCTGGGCATCCAGCTTTTTGGAGGCCCCTCTTAAATAATGTTTAAAACCTCCTCATGCCCTTGAAAACCCTTTCCCTGGGAAATTAAACGGCACACAAGCCATGGAAAACCCAAGGGTCTGCGGCTTCCCCCGACAAATACACCTTTTTGGGGCGAGAATGGGGCGGCAATCCAAGGGGGGAAAAACCGATTCGGATGGTCTGTGGGTCGGGGGCTGTGCCAAGGCTGGATTTGGGGGAACAGCCAACAAAAAGTCCCCCTCTAAAAGAATAAAAAATTCCAACCGCTTTCGGGACAACTCACATTATCAAGGAACTATGAAAAGTGAAGCATCAAAGGGAAAGCTATAAAGGGGCCCCGGCCAGAAACCTCACTATCAGACCCCAAACAAGGGTTTTTAAACACGGGGCACGCGGCGAGCCAACTTGGTTGGGCCTTTTTGCACAACTCCCCCCCCAAAGCTTTTTCCTACCCCAAAAAAAATTTAAAAATTTTTTTGTCCAGTGTTTTAAATTAAATTTTTTTTCCCAAATTCTATTAATTATAAAGGGAAACTAATTTATAAAAACCCCCAAAAAAAAATACATATTTTTGTCAAAACTGCTTTTTATGAAAAAAGATTAATTTAATTTTCCTGTCGACCAGGGGACTTGTTTGATACTATTTTCTAAATTTTTTTTTGAAAATAAATTTGGGATGGTTAAAATCTCTTACATGAAAAAAATAGACCCTTTGAACTTGCCCCATTCTAATGCTATATTTATTTTTGTTTTTAATCTTATTTTTCGAGTTTTTTTCCCCATTTTTTAAACCGTAATAAACTTTATCAAAAATTTTTACAAGGAATCTTATTAGACACACCCCTCACCCTTTTGGGGGGGGTTATCTTAATCAATATATATAAAATATAAATATATATTAAATATAATTTATATATATATATCTATAAAATATATAATATATATATAAAAAATATAATCTTGGTTTAAAAAATAGGAACGTTTATGTTGCCAATAGGACAAGCGAAAATTTGTGTATGCAATAATTTGGGCCAAAAAACATTCTGCCCCAAAACAAAAAAAAATAATATTTAAAACTGTGTTTTTTTTTAAGTACTATTTAATGTAAACGAATTTAAAATATTTTTTATTTGGGGTTTTAGGCAAAAATTTAATTTTTGCTCTTGTTATAATAAGGTTAGGTAAGTTTTCAAAGTTTTTTTTTGGTAAAAATTTAAAAAAATTTTTAAAACATTAAAATTAATGAAAAAAATTATTTTTAAAAACCGAATAAGAGAAAATTTGAAAAAGACTTAATTTTAAATGAGTTTTTTTGATAATTAAACCAGTTTTAAAAAATTGGGAAACGCCCTATAGTATATATAAAAAATGTGTGGGGGGGTTGTGTACTCCCAAAATTTCCACCAAAATTGTGGCTGAAAGGGGTCGAGACTCACTCCGGCCCCCTTTTTTCACTGATCGCCGGATCCCCTCTCCCCTCTGCCCCCCTGAGCTTTGTCATACCTCTTTTTTAAAACTATTTTTGGGCCCCCTTTTGCCTCCACACTTCACTTGCTGGGCTTTTCCCACTTGCTGCAACTCATGACTGAAGAAAAACTTCCTAACGTCCCCTGTGACTCGTCGAGTCTTCAGTTTTCCAGTTGTGCCCCCTTTGCCCCTTTGTGTCCCCTCTCGGGAAACATCCTTCTCTGTCCACCTTGCTTTCCCCGCGTATCTTGTTGTTTTTCCCATGTCTCCCCTTTGACCCTTCTGTCCCCCATTGCCCGCCCATTTCCGTTTTCCCCTTAACCTTTTCCCTTTCGACGACTTTTCCCTTGACTCGGGGATTTACCTTGTTGCAAACCTTTGTATTTTCTCTAACTTCTTGACGTGTTTTACCAGGTGGGGGTTTCCCCAGACGGGGCCCTCTTTACCCCCCGTATGACCTAACATACACATGTACTGTCTTAAAATGATTCCTTACTAAGGTATGGGAAGGGCGTTCTCAGGTTTCCCCACGCCCGTATTTTTGCAGCGGTTTTTTGGTTATGTGTCCTCCGGTGTGTGCTCGGTTTTTAGGGCCCCCCCCCGGGTTTCTTTCCCCCCGAGTGGGGTCTGAAGTCTTTGCCCAAACCTAGCCTAAATCTGCCCTGCGGCCCTTTTTTCCCCCCCCCAATCTTCCAAGACTTTGCTTTTGGCGGGTTTTTGAATTCGGAAGCCAGTTACGACCAAATGCCCCAGCCTCCCCCGGTCTTTTTTGCAGTCCGGGCCTCATCCTCGTCCGATTTAATTCTTCTCATCAACTTCACGTCTCCTGCGAACAGGGACATTTCAAGTCTTTTCCTTCCACATGTCGTTCCCCAAAATTTAAAAAAATTAGCACTGGCCTAGAACGACCCTGGGGGCCCCCCCGTTTCGTAACAGGCCCCACGGGGAAACCTCTTCACGTACCATGACTCGTTTCTGCCTCCCTGTCAGGTATTCCCTTTTTCCAAATTGCAGTGCCCTTTTTTTTTCGTTTCCCCTATCCTCCACTTCTGCACTAAATCCTTGTGGGGAACTTTTGCCCAAAGGGCCCTTTCCCAATTTTGCAAAGGTCTAAGGGAAAACGCAATCTCCCCACACCCCCTTCCCCTGGGTGCCCTTACTTCTGTTACCTTTCAAAAAACCCTCCAGGAGGTTTGGATAACAAGATTTCCCTTTCCAAATAAAACCCATCCCTGGTTTTCATTTATAATCTTGTTCCTTTCCAGGTTTCGACCACCCCCCCCTTCCTGAAATTTTCTCCAGGACTTTGCACACAATAAAATGTTAAAAAGACACAGGCCCTTTTTTTTTAAAGTCCTTTCTTTTCTGTTTCCTTTCTTAAATAGGGGGACTACATTAGCGCCCCTCCATTCTCAGGTAGTTCCCAGTTTCAAGGGAAGTGTTAAAGGGTTTTGTGGTTAGGGGAAACAAAAGCACCCCTTGCTCCTTTCAAGGGGAACCCTTTGGGGAGATGTTGTCCGGTCCCCTCGCCTTTGAGGTGTAAAGGGGCATTTAAAAGAGCTTCTTCACCCCTTTACCCCAGATTTTTTCGGGGTGTAAATCCAACACTTTTTGGGTAAAATTCCCCCTTGATTTTCCCCTTTCTGTGCTTTTTCCCCCAAACAGCCCTTCCTGTATCAACTGAAAAAAATTTCCCCTTGGGAACCCTGTTCCCCAGCCCCTCAAAATCCTCCTGACCCTTTTCTTGTGAGTTCCCCCAACCTTCTGTCCTTAATCTATCACCTGGCCTTTGACTTTTTTGTCCCCTCCTGATGTGGCTAATAAAATTTTGGGCAGTCTTGATTTTTGATGCTATGTCTTTTTCATACTGCCCGCTGGCCTCCCCCCTTTTACCTGGGGCTTTACCCCAATTTCCTGGTTTTCGCGACTGATCTCCCTAATTTCGTGGTTCCCCTGCCTTCAAAAATTTTTTCCATTCTCTATTGCACTTTTTTTTTTGCCCCCCTTTAAAAAACCGTGGGGAAAAACCGGGGGCTCGTTCTGGTCCCCCTTTTGTTACTTTTTGCCCGGGGGAAATGAACCTTTCCACTGCCCCTTGCATTTTGTTTTTACATATTCCCATTTTTTCCATTACGGGTTTTCCTGCCAGTATCCGGGCCCACTGGCCCTTTCCCGCAGGAAGTTTTTCAACCCAAGTATTTCCCCTCTTTTAAAAAGTCAGGCTTTTCCCATTCTACTCCTTTTATTCTCCCCATTTGAAAGTTTCAAACTATTATTCAAAGCACAAAACCCCACGGGGTCGCTAGCTCCTGGGGGAACTTTTCATACTTGATGTCCCTCAATGCCCGACTGCCCGGGGTGAACACAAGGTCCAATTTTGGCGGGTTTTCACCCCTCCCCCTCACTCTGGTATTGCCCTTTAAACCCTTTTGGGCATGGGGTTTTCCCCCAGCACCAGGGTCCAACATCCGGGGGCCTCCCTTTTTGGGGACCCCCCATGTGGCCCGGTTTTCCCGGGTAAATTTCTCCCTGTGGTTAAACCCCCCCATAACAGCAATTTTTGCTCTCTGGAGTGACCCTTTTTGGGGGCCACCCAGCAAGTGTGTCCCCCATTGTTTCCTGTTCTCCCCTTTCAAATTCCTCCAGGCGTCCTGCATTCTGGGGGGAAATTAAAACATCACTGCAAGGGACCACTTTGTTTCCCCAGACGGGAAGGGGGAAACCTGCTATGTGGGTTTTTTCTTTCTCCCTCTCATCTATTCCTTCCTTTTTTCCCTCAAATTTTTCCAAATCGGGTTTTTTTACGAGCAGAGAAAACCCCACCTCCCCCCCGCCCCTTCTATCTTTTTTAAATATGGGGAAACCTGGGGGGAAAAGTTTGGGCATCTGTTTATTGTCTCCATGATTGTGTTTCTGAAACCTTTTATGATGCCCGGGGGACTTCTAAAAGATTCTTTTTTTCCATTCCTCAGTTTTTCGTTTTTTCCACTGAAATTTGTGTCCCAAAACCCTTTTCAACTTCTGTTCAAATACTGAAATTTGTTGGGCGGGGGGGGGAAAACCCAGAGGACCCTTTGTGTGAGGGTTTTGGTTTTGGATTTTTTCATTTCCCTTGGGGGTGTAGTGGCTGGATTTCCTTCGCAGGTTTTTTCTGGGGGGTGCGCTTGTCCCCCCAAATTTGATCCGGGGGTTATTCTGCTCTCCTTTTTCTTTTCCTTTCCTCCCTTTTCCCCTTTTTTTTTGAACTCTCCCTTTCATTGTTTTCCCCTTTTCGTCCTTGTTCTGCCCTCGGCGGGGTACACACCCCCGGAACCCCTGTTTTGCCCTCAGCCGTGTTTTTCTCCTGCAGGGATCATGGTTGGGGTTGATTCGCCTTAAAAAAATTACTTTGAGGGGGCCGTTTCCTTTTTCTTTGGGGAACCCCCCAAAATTCCCCCCCGAAAATTTGCCACCTGGGTAAAGTCCCCCTCCCCCTATCCCCCTTTCATGATTCTTCAATCGCTTTTTTTCTCCTCCTGCTTTCTTTCATCATAAATTTTCCCCCCTTTAGTTTCGTCTAGCCCATAAAAAAACACGGATCTCCCCCTTTTCCCCACCCCCCCACTGTGACCCCCATTGCACCTCTGATGTTTTTTGGGTTTTCCTTTCCCCCCGGGGAGTTTTCCCTTTCCTTCAGCCCCTTTCCCCCTATTTTATGGCCCCTAGTTTCCCTTGGTTTATCCTTCCTACTCACCTGCTCCCCCCCCCAACGGGTATCGGGAAAGGGTTTCCTTGACATCCCCAATTTTCCTTTTCAATGTCTTCCAACCCTCATTCTGCCCCCGGGTTGCCCCCTTCTTTTTTTTTTGGGCCCCCCATGGGGGGTTTTTTGACAGGACCTCTGCTTTACAGTTTAGTTTCCATGTTTCCCCTTTCGGACCTGTTGCCCCTGTTTTTCCGAGGGAGCCATTGCCAAACAACTTCGGGTAATATTTTTTTGGTCCTTTGCTGTTTCAGATGTCTCAGCTCCTCTTCTAATCTCTTATCTTTGATTTCGGGCTGCGTGGTCTTTGTTTCCCACCTTCTGCATTCTGCTGCTAACCCTTTTCCCAAATCTTCCTTTCCAGCTCATCTAAAAAAAAGTCCTTTCCCCCCCTTTTTTCCCCCCCCTTTTTTTCCCCCCCCTCCCAAATTTTTTCCCCCTTTTTTCCCCCGGGTTTTTTGGGGGGGGAAAAAAGGGGGGGGGGGGGGGGGGGGGGGGGGGGAAAAAGGGGGGGGGGGGGGGTTTGGGGGGGGGGGGGAAAGGGGGGGGGGGGGGGGGGGAAGGGGGGGGGGGGGGGGGGGGTTTGGGGGGTTTGGGGGGTTTGGGGGGGGGGGGGTAAGGGGGGGTTGGGGGGGGGGGGGGGTTTTTTTTTGTTTTTTTAAAAGGGGGGTGTGGGGTGTGTGTTGGGGGGTTTTTTTGTGTGGGGGTGTTTTTGTGTGGGGGGGGGTGGTTTGGGGGGTTTGGGGTTTGGGGGGGGGTGTGTGTGGTTTTGGGGGTGTTGTGTGTGTGTGTGGGGGGGGTTTTTTGTGTGGGGGGGTTTTTTTTTTTTTTTTTGTGTGTGTGTTTTGGGGGTTTTTTTTGTTTTTTTTGGGGGGGGGGTTTGGGGTGTTTGGGGTGTGTGTGTGGGGGGGGTGTGTGTGTGTGTGGGTTTTGTGTGTTTTTGTTTGGGGGTGAGTGTCTACCCCTTTTGTGTGTGGGGGGGGGGGGGGGGGGGGGGGGGGGGGGGGTGGTTTAAAAAGGGGGGGCCCCAAAAAAAACCCAAATTTTTTTTAAAAACCCCCCCCCCTTTTTCCCTTTTTTTTAATTTTTTTTTGGGGGGAAAAATTTTTTTTTTTTTGGGGGGGGGCCCCAAAAATTTTTAAAAAAAAAAAGGGAAAACCCCGGTTTTGGGGGGGGGGGGTTTTTGGTGGTGTGTGTGTGTTTTGGGGGGGGGGGGGGTTTTTTTGGCCGGGTTTTTTTCCCAAAAACCCCCCCCCCCAAGGCCAAATTTTTTTTCCCCTTTTCCCCTCCCCCCCAAAAAATTAACCCCCAAACCCCTTTTTTTTTTTTAAAAAAAATTTGGGGGGAAAAAAAAAAAGGGGGCCAGGCCCCTAAAAAACCAAAAAAACCTTTTTTTTTTTTGTGGGGGTTTTTTTAAAAAAAAATTTTTTTTTTTTTTTTTTTGGGGGGGGGCCCCCGGGCCCCCCCCCCCCCTTTTAAAACCCCCCCTTTCCCCCCCCCCCTTTTAAAAAATTTTCCAAAAGTTTTTCCCCTTTTTTTCCCCCCAAATTTTTTTTCCCCTTTTTTAAAAAAAAAATTTTTAAAAAAACCCCCCCCCCTTAAATTAATTTTTTTTTTTCCCCCCCTTTTTTTCCCCCCCCCACCTTTCCTTTTCCCCCCTTTTTTTTCCCCCTTTTTTTTTTCCCCCCCCCCTCCCCTGCCCCCGGGGGGGTTTTTTAAATTTTTTTTTTCCCATTTTTTTAAAAAATTTTTTTTTTTCTTTTTTTTGGGTTTTTAAAAAGGGGGCCCAAAAGGGGAAACTTCCCTAAGGGGGGGGAAATTTTTAAAAATTTTTAAAGGGGGGGTTTTTTTTTTCCCCCCCCCCCAAAAAAAAATTTTTTTGTGGGGGGGGGTTATAATTCCCCCCCTTTTTTTTTTTGGGGTTTTGGGGGTTTAAAACCCCCCCCTTTTTCCTTTTCCCCTTTCCCCCTTTTTTTTTTTTTTTAAAATTTGGGGAAAAAAAAAGGGGAAAAGGGCCCCGGCCGGGGTTTTTTTTTCCCCGGGAAAAAATTTTTTCCCCTTTAATTAAACCCCCCCCTTTTTTCCCCCTTCCCAAGGGGGAAAATTTAAAATTTTAAAAAAATTTTCCCCCCCCCCCCTTCCAAAATTCCCCGGGGAAAAAACCCCTGGTTTTTCCCCCCCCCCCCTTTTTTTTCCCCCAAAAACCCCCCCCCCCCCCCCTTTTTTTGGGGTTTCCCAAACCTTTAAATCCCCCCAAAAAAAAACCCCCCCCCCTTTTTTTTTATTTTTCCCCAAAAAAAAAAAAATTTTTTTTTAAAAGGGGTTTTTTTAAAACCCCGGTTTGTTCCCTTTACCCTTTTTTTTTAATTTTCCCAAAAAAACCAATTTTTCTTTTTTCCCCCTTTTTTTTTTTTTGGGGCCAAACCCCCCAAACCCTTTTCCCCCAAAAAAATTTTTTTTTTTTGGGGGCCCCCCCCAAAAAAAATTTTTTTTCAAGGCCATGGGGTTTTTTTTTTTTTTTTAAATTGGGGTTTGGTTTTTTCCCCCTCCCTTTTTGGAAAAGGGGTTTTTTGGGGGGGTTTTTGGTTTCCCCCCTTTTTTTTCCCCCCAAAACCCCCCTTTTTTTTTCCCCCTTTTTTTGGGGGGTTTTCCCCCCCTTTTTTTTTCCTTTTCCCAAATTTTCCCCCCCTTTTTTGAAGGGGTTTTTTTTTTTTTCCCCCCCCCCCCCCCCTTTTTTCCCCAAATTTTTTTTTTGTTTTCCCCCCCCTTTTTTAAAAATTTTTTTTTTATTTTGGGGGGGGGGGGCCCCCCCCTTTTAAAGGGGGGGGTTTTTTTCCCCCCCTTTTAAAAAGGGAAACCTTTTTTTTAATTTTTTTTCCCTTTTAAAATTTTTTTTTCCTTTTTGGGGGGGGAAAAAACCCCCCCCCCCGGGGGGGGGGGGGGGGGGGGGGGGGGGGGGTTTTTTCCCCCAAACCCCCCCTTTTTTTTTTTTTTTTTTTTTTTTTTTTTGGGGGGGGGGGGGGGGGCCCCGGGGGGTTGGTTTTCCCCCCCCCCGGGGGCCCTTTTTAAACCCCGGGGGAAAAAATTTTTTTCCCCCTTTTTTTTCCCCTTTCCCCCGGGGGCCCGGGCAGTTTGGGGTTTTTTTTTTTTTTCCCCCCCCCCCTTTCCCCTTTTTTTGGGGGGCCCCCCTTGGGCCCCTTTTTCCCCCTTTTTTTTTTTTAAACCCCCCCCCCAAAAAAGGGGAAATTTTTCCGGGGCCCCCCCCCTTTTTTTCCCCCCCTTTTTTTTCCCCTTTTTTTTTCCCCCCCCCCCCCTTTTGGGGTTTTTTAAAAACCCCTTTCCCCTTTTTTCCCCCCCCCTTTTTTTTTTGGGGGCCCCCCCCCCCTTTCCCCAACCCCCCCCCCCTTGGGTTTTTTAAAAAAAACCCCAATTTTCCCCCCCTTTAAACCCTTTGCCCCGGGTTTTTGGGGTTTTTTTCCTTTTTTTCCTTTTTTTTAAAAAGGTTCCGGGTTTTTCCCCTTTTTTTTTTCCCCCCCATTTTTTTTTTTCCCCCCAAAAACCCCTTTTTTTTTTTTTTCCTTTGGGTTTTTGGAAAGGGGGGGGGGGCCCCCTTTTTTTTGGGGGGGGGGAAAATTTTTTTTTTCCCCCCCAAAACCCCCCCTTTTTTTTTTTTTTTTTTTGGGGGGGCAATTTTTTTATTTTCCCCCCTTGGGGTTTTTGGGGGGGGGTTTTTTAAAAATTTTTTTTTGTTTTCCCCCCCCTTTTTTTTTTTTTTTTCCCTTTTTTTTTTCCCCCCCTTTTTTAAAAAATTTTTTTTTTTCCCGGGGAGGAAAATTTTTGGGGGGGGGCCCTTTGGGGCCCTTTTTTGGGGGTTTTAAGGGGGAAAAAATTTTTGGGGGGTTTTTAAACCCCCCCTTTTTTCCCCTTTTTTTTGTCCCGGGGAATTTTTTTTTTTTTGGGGCCCTTTTTTCCCCGGGGTTTTTTTTAAATTTGGGGGTTTTCCCCCCCCCGTTCCCCCCCCTTTTTTTCCCCCCCCCCTTTTTTTTTTCCCCCCTTTTTTTTTTTTTCCTTTTAAAGTTCTTCCCCCCCTTTTTTTTTTAAAAATTTTTTTAATTTTTTTCCCCCCCGGGGTTTTTTTTAAAGGCCCTTTTAAACCCCCCCCCCCCTTTTAAATTTTTCCCCTTTTTTTCCCCCCCCATTTTTTTGGGGTTTTTTTTTTTCCCCCCTTTTTTTTTTGGCCCCTTTTTTTTAAATTTAAAAAATTTTTCCCCCCTTTTTTTAAAATTTTTTCCTTTTTTTTTTTTTCCCCCCCCCCGGGGGGGGGTTTTTTTTTCCCCCCTTTTTTTCCCCCTTTTTGGGCCCCCCCTTTTTTGGGGGGGGAAAAAGGAATTGCCCCTTTTTTTTTCTTTTGGGTTTTTCCCCCTTATCCTTTTTTTTAATTTTCCCCCCCCCCCCTTTTAAACCCCCTTCCTTTTTCCCTTTTTTTCCCCCCCCTTTCCCCCCCCCTTTTTTTTCCAATTTTTTCCCCCCCCTTTTTTTTCCCCCTTTTTGGGGCCCCCGGGCCCCCTTTTTTTTTTTTTTTTTTTTTTTTTTTTTTTTTTTTTTTTTAATTTTTTTTTAAGGGGAAAAAAGGGGGGGAAAAGGGGAAAAAGGGGGGGGGAAAAAAAAAAGGGGGGGGGGGGGGGGGAAAAAGGGGGGGGAAAAAAAGGGGGGAAAAAAAAAAAAAATTTTTTTTTTTTTAGGGAAAAAGTTTTGGGGGGGGGGGAAAGGGGGGGGGGAAAAAAAAAAAAAAATTTTTTTTTTTTTTTTTTTTTTTTTTTTTTGGGGGGGGGGGGGGGGGGGGGGGAGGGAAGGGGGGGGAGAGAAGGGGGGGGGGGGGGAAAAGGGGGGGGGGGAGAGAAGGGGGGGGGGGGGAAGGGGGAGGGGGGGGAAAAAGGGAAGGGGGGGGAGAGAGGGGGGGGGGGGGGTTTTTAAAAAAGGGGGGGGGGGGGGGGGGGGGGGGGGGGGGGGGGGGGGGAAAAAAAAAAAAAAGGGGGGGGGGGGGGGGGGGGGGGGGGGGGGGGGGGGGGGGGGGGGGGGGGCCCCCAAAAAAAAAAAGGGGGGGGCCCCCCGGGGGGGGGGCCCCCCCCCCCGGGGGGGGGGGGGGGGGGGGGGGGGGGGGGGGGGGGGGGGGGGGGGGGGGGGGGGGCCCCCCCCCCCCCCCCCCCCCCCGGGGGGGGGTTTTTTTTTCCCCCCCCCCCCCCCCCGGGGGGGGGGGGGGGGGGGGGGGGGGGGGGGGGGGGGGGGGGGGAAAAAAAAAAAAAAACCCCCGGGGGGGGGGGGGGGGGGGGGGGGGGGGGGGGGGGGGGGGGGGGAAAAAAAAAAAAGGGGGGGGGGGGGGGGGGGGGGGGGGGGGGGGGGTTTTTTTTTTAAAAAAAAAGGGGGGGGGGGGGGGGGGGGGGGGGGCCCCCCCCCCCCCCCCCCCCCCCCCCCCCGGGGGGGGGGGGGGGGGGGGGGGGGGGGGGGGGGGGGCCCCCCCCCCCCCCCCCCCCCCCCCCCCCCCCCCGGGGGGGGGAAAAAATTTTTTTTTCCCCCCCCCCCCCCGGGCCCCCCCCCCCTTTTTGGGGGCCCCCCCCCCCCTTCCCCCCCCGGGGGGGGGGGGGGGGCCCCCTTTTTTGGGGGGCCCCCCGGGAAAAAAATTTTTTAAACCCCCCCCCCCCTTTCCCCCCCCCAAAAAAACCCCCTTTTTTTGGGGTTTTTTTCCCCCCCCCCAAATTTCCCCCCCGGGGGCCCCCCCCCCCGGGGTTTGGGGGTTTTTTTGTGTTTTCCCAAAAAAGGGGGGTCCCCAAAAAAAAAAATTTTTTTTTTTAAAAAAAAAAAATTTTTTTTAATTTTTTTTTTAAAAAAACCCCCCTTTTTAAAAAAACCCCCCCCCCCCCCCTTTGGGGGGGCCCCCCTTTTTTTAAACCTTTTCCCCCAAATTTCCCGGGGGGAAAAACCCCAAAAACCGGGGGAAAAAAAAAAAAATTTTTTTTTGGGGAAAACCCCCCCTTTTAAAAAAAGACCATTTTTTTTTTTCCCCCCCCCCCCCCCCCCAAAGGGGGAAAAAAAACCCCCGGGGGCCCCCCTTTCCCCCGGGGGGGCCCGGGGGTTTTTTTAAAAAGGGGTTTCCCTTTGGGGGCCCCTTTTTTTTTTTATACTTCCCCCCCCCAAATCCCCCCTTTTCCCCCCCCCCCCCCCCCAAAAAAAACCCCCCCCCCCCCCCCCCCCCCCCCCCTGTTTCCGGGCCCCTTTCCCCCAAAACCCCCCTTTTTTTTTTTTTTTTCCTTTAAATTTTCCCCCCTTTTTTTTTCCCCTTTTCCCTTTTTGGTAAAATTTTTTTTTAACCCCCCCCCCCTTTTTTTTCCCCCTTTTTTAAAAAAATTTTTTTTTTTTTTTTTAAAAAATTTTCCCCTTTTTACAGGCCCCCCTTTCCCCCCCCTTTTTTTTTTTTTCCCCCCTTTTTTTTTTTTAAAAATTTTAAAAAACCCCCCCCCCCTTTTTTCCCTTTTGGGGCCCAAAAAACCCCCCCCCAAAAAAAAAACCCCCCCAAAAAAAAAAATTTTTTTTTTTTTTTGGGTTTTTGTTTTTTTAAAAATTTTTAAAAAAAAAAATTTTTTTTTTTTTTTGGATTAAAAATTTTTTAAGGAAAAAAAAGGAAAAAAATTTAAAAAAAAAATTTTTTCCCCCCCCCCCCCCCCCCCAAAAAAAACCCCCAAAAAAACCCCCCCCCCCCCAAAAACCCAACCCCCCAAAACCCCCCCAAAAAAAGGCCCCCCCCCAAAACCCCCCCCCAACCCAAAAAGGCCCCCCCCCCGCCAACCCCCCGGGGGGGCCCAAAAAAAGGGGGCCCCCCCCCCCATTCCCCCCCCCCCAACCCCCCGGGGGGGAACCCCCCAAACCCCCCAAAAAACCCCCCCCCTCCCCCCCCCCCCCAACCCCCAAAAAAAACCCCCCCCCCCCCCCCCCGGGGGGGGCCCCCCCCCCTTTTTTGGGGGGCCCCCAAAAAAAAAAAAACCCCCCCCCAAAAAAATTTTCCCCCCGGGAAACCAAAGGGGCCCCCTTAAACCCCTTTTAAAAAAGAAAATGTAAGGCAGTTGAGTCAAGCCTGTTTTTTCTCAATATAATAGGTTATACTATAGACACACACACACAATTTAAACAAGTAGTTTATAAAGTTGTATTTCTTTTTGTAACAGTAAAATAAGGTGTGGTAGAACTGTGGTAACTAGAGAATTGTGCTTGGCAACAGTCTTTCGTTTTTTGGTGGGTGTGGGAGGAGCTTAGCTAGGCTCCTCCCCTCTCTCTCTCTCTCTCTCTCTTGGTGGACTTCAAGCTGGTAGGACCTCTGGGTCCTTCTTTCTATTTTTTGGGCATTATGTGTGCCACAGGGGTGAGCTTTTATAACTTAAGTTGTGGCCACCATACCCAGGGTGACTAAAGTGTGTCAAAACACTGGTTAGCCCAGAGATTAGTCCAGAAGAAAGAAGGGCAATTTGTCCAGATCCACCATGTGGGCTGTCTTAGAAGAACAGCTAAGGGGTGTGCAGGCTTATGTTTTGAATATGTGAGTACTGTAATTGTATATTCTGTACATATCTATTTAGAATACAGTTATATTTTTATAGTAGTAGTTTAAATAACCTGTGAAGAGGGTTGGTGAAAGGATATCAGAGACACTGAGGATGATCAGTCATGATGTAAGTATTATCCTAGACAGATTAGGCCATTAAGTAAAAAGCTACCCCACACTAGAACATGTAGTGAGAACCTTACTATCAAAGTAATAAGGGACATAACAACATGACAATCACACTAACACACGAAGATAAAGGAGCCAGTATATATATAGGAGCGGAGGACAAGTACGGGACAAAGAGAGGAAGAAAGAAGTGGAGAAATTGTGGTAGAGATAATGCTGGTATTAATAATAATAATAATAATAATAATAATAATAATAATAGTAGTAATAGTAGTAGTGGTAGTAGTAGTAGTGTAGTAGTAGTAGTAGTAGTAGTAGTAGTAGTAGTAGTAGTAGAGTAGTTTGTAGTAGAGTAGAGCAGAAGTTGAGTAAGTCTAAGGACAAGAAAATGGAACACTGCAGGAGAACTAATGGCCCACGAGGATGGGACCAAAAACACAGTGAAAAAAATCTGAAGGACAAAACACACCTGGGCAGAATAAAGGGGACAAAGAAAATACAGAAATCGTGATGAGGTAGGGAGAGGAGTAGAAAAGATAAGGTGAAGTCACAAGTGTTCTAACGTTTGGAGCATTTGAAAATGTAATGAGAGAGGAAGGCATCTACAGTGACAAATCCAGGACTACGATTCATATTAGGAAAGGTGTGTATTATGGATGCTTCAACAAGACGGCATTGCCAAATGCTGTAGATTTCAGAACACTCGTGACTTGATTTGATCTTTTTTCCTTTCTTCTACCTACCTCTTCTCCTTTCCGATATTTTCAATGTCTTCTTTACCTCTGTCTAGGTGTATTCTGTCCTTCAGTTTCCTTCCCCCATCTCTGAGTGTTTGGTTGCACTCTCGTCAGCCATTAACTCTCTTACAAGGCTGCTTTTTCTTATCCTTAGATTTAACTTTTACTTCGATTACTAATTCTACTACTACTACAACAACAACAACACAACTAACTACTACTACTACTACCACTACTTTTAACTTGCTTCACTTCCCTTTCTGTCTCTTGTGCCGCTACCACTATTTCCCAGGAAGAAATCTCAGGAAGGAACTAAGAGCCATAAAGGAAAATTGAAAATAAAAACCTTCTTTTCTTATGCCAAATCTACGGATACAACAACTTCTATATTGGCCTCTTACTCAAAGAAATGAGTAAGATATAAATCCCAATACGACTCAGTGTTCAGCGGCCGTTTACTCAGACTAAGGTCAACAATCTACAATGAATTCCTTTAGGACCGATAACCCACAATGTTGTCATCTCAAAAATCTCTGAGATTATTAACCTAACACCAAAAGAACTTTGAAAAGCAATAAATGACATGCCCCATGCCACCTACCGCAGGTCAGACTCATGAACCCGGTTCTCAAGAAATGCAAGAAGCGTGTCACAACATGCCTCCCACATTTCTAGAAATGGAGAGGAGCATGGACACAGGAGTCATCTACACTCCATTAAAAAACAACAGACATAGCCCCCCACCAACAAAGGTGCCAGTAAAAAACAATTGCAAAGAACTACAGACTGATAGCACAACATCCTAATCTCATCAATATCATTGAAGGGTTCTAGAGAAGCAAGCTCGCCACCACCTAAGTTACCCCTTAGTTCACAACACAACCCAGGCAACACGTTCAGAGCAGGTTCGCCCTGCCTGTCCCAGCTAGCTGGACCACTATGAACAAGTCCTGATGCTACAGATGGTATACAAAATGCAGATGTAGTATACACAGACTTTGCCAAAAGCCTTCAACAACTGCGACCACGGTGTACTAGCACTAAAATGCATGCTACAGGAATAACAAGAAAAGAAGGTATATGGATATATAAATATCTAATAAGAACACAACAAAGGATCGCAAACCGAGTAAAGTCCTGAGGCAAGCTACGTGTGGAAAGCTCTGTTCCACAAGACAGTACTCGCTCCATCCTGTTTCTCATCCTTCTTATCTGACATAACAGAGATGTCAGCCATAGCTCAGTTGTCTTCGTTGTGGATGATACCAGAATCCCATGACAGTGACATCCATCGACGAACCGCAAGATTCCAAAGCAGCCATCAACCCAAATCTTCAAAAGGGCCACTCAAAACTATTGAAGATAATGAAGAGAAAAGTTAACACTCAGATCTGGAAAAACTCTTATATACTGCGCTCTTCATTTTCGTGAGTTAGTGTAGCTAGTTAACGGGCCAAGTCAGAACCGAAACGTCGTCATACGGCTTATTTCTCTATGTGTGGGTTTATTTGAGTATAAAGCGCAAAATCCGATACTCAAATTGTCAATGAGAAGACGAAGGATAGGGCGTAAGATGATGAAAAAAACGGAACGAGGGAAATGATCTCGTTTTCTTGAAATAGACTACACGACTAATCACGTCCAGCTTCGATACAAGTATTATATAAGGAACTGAAAGGAATATTCTGAGTGCTAGGATCAAAAACGTGGAGGCGGGAAATGGAAATTTACTTAAAAACTATGAAGAAAGAAGCGAGGCAAAAGGTTAACTGGTCCCCTGAGAGTCGCTGCGAGACCCTCCCCGGAAATATGATAAGCATTCAATTTATCTTAATAAAGACGTGGCGGGAGGAAAGGAATTGAGAAGGATTTAGGGATGGATGCAGAGCGTGACGTGCACAGATACAAGAGCAGCTGAGTACAACTTTACGATGTATAGTTAAAACAAAAAAGCCGAGATAAGGAATATTCCATTTTGCATAATGGAAGTTCCTTCTCATTTAAATGTCCTCGTTGTTGAAAAGGATTCCGTGCTGCAATAAAAGTCAAGATAGAAGCCAACTGTTGAATTGTAATTTCGGTTTTTGCAAGCAGATACAAACAGGGGAACAGATGAGGACATTTTCAGCTGCCAACGATTTCTTCCACGATATGATATTCCACTGCCAAAAAACATTGACAGGAAACTAATAAGATAACGGTACAGAAAATGCACCGGTGGCTTTGGATGTACGGTTAAAAACATCTTAGGTTGTAAAATAGCGGTCGAATAGCATATTTCGGTTAGTGTACCACCATAGAAAAAAAGAGGTTTGGTCAGGGGCAGGGACGGAACAGGTGCACGCGGAGGTGGGACGGAGTTCCCCAGCTGGTTTTGCATTCAGAAAGTATCCCCGAAGATGATGCAAGAGTCTTAGAATAAGTAAAGCGAAAATAAGGCATGTAACAAACTAGGGTGGGAACATAAAAGGGTTATATACTTGTGCGGCAGGAATCTGGGTGAGATACAAGGAAGGATGGGGATAATGGCAGAATGTGCTCGGTGGATTGTTTACAAACTATCACAGACAGGAGATAGGCAAGGCGCGAGCCCACCAACGTCGGGCGGTTAAGTATGGGGGGAAACAGTAGATTGGTAGGGGAGTTTTGGCGACTGGAGAAGTCTTGGGGCTGAGGTTTTGAGGAACGACTTGTAAGAGCCAGCCTAAAAGATGGTGGATAAACAAGGGGAAATCGAAGTGGATGTTAATAAGGAAATGGGAGAAGGGGAGGAAACGTCAGAGACGGTGGATTTCATCGTGTTGGACAAACAGGTGAAGCGGGGAGGAAGCGCACATGGACCTGTGGTGCTGGCTCTTTATATAACTTGTTATTACAATCCAATATGAGAACCTTTTTAGTGGTATAAAGGATTTTTTCGTTTTACATTGTATTCATTACTGCACCGTGTAACTTTATTATATGAAAGCAACTGTTAAAGCGAAAGAAATTGTATAATCCTACTTTAGTCCAGAATTACCCTCGATTGGCCAATAGTGCTGATACGGCAATGGAAACCACCTTTCATCCTACCAATACACCAGATGATAGCTCCCGAATGAGAGGGTCAGCCAACAACGGAGAATTACCAGAAACGCCGGGAAGTCGAAACCTATTGGCTGCCTTCCAGGAGACGATCGGCAGCCTCCAAGAATATTCCGTCATAAAATGACATGCGAGGTCGCCCACGAGGCCTAAGAGAGGCAGCCTCGCTTTCATTCTAATTCCTAAAGCAAACTGCACTACCACCGATAACGTCACTTACCCACTACCGATAACGATCCCTTACCCCACTACCGATACACGATCCCTTTTCCCATACTAGGAGATGACATTCAAAGCTGGAAATATTTCCAATGCATGTGAGACCGAAAGGGTGGAGGAACGGACGAGATGAAGGATGTTAGATTAGATCCGAAGAGACATGGGAAATATAATTCCTAGCGATCACAAAGAACCCTTCGTCAAGCAGAAGACATTTCCTGTCCCTTCACCCTTTCAAAGAGATTTCCTGAGATAAGATTTTTTCTGTTTGTTTTCTGTTGTTTAACTTTGATTTATTGCGTTTATTCCATTTCTTCTTTTTTTTGTCTCGTGTATGATTTCTATGTCAATGATTTGAATTGTATCATTAATTTATTGCTTTGAAAGTTTATGGTAAAATTTTGTCTAATCCTTTAATAACTCACTGTGGTTATATATATTTCCTACTATTTATTTTTTGCAGCTTGGATTTTGTAACTAATTATGGGGGGATTGAAAACATAATTAACTAAGTCTATGGTAAACAAATCTCTTGGCATATGGGTAAAACCGTCTCCAGCAGGACAGATCACTACTGTGGCTTTGCTAGGTCACAGTATAATCTTTGAGTAATATTTAGATACATCTTTTCAGTGAGTTTCAGAGATCAACGTAGAGGTAAAATTAATCAAAATATTAATAATAACACCATTTACAAAAGTAAACATATTAACACCATAGTTGCTCCTGTTGATTATTCTGGCTTAATACATAATAAACTTCTAGAAAGATATAATGTATCATAGGGATGCTCTTAAGAATACAACACAACTTTGTGGAAGGGTTGGAAATGTTATACCAGCATCCCAGTAGTAACAATGCAATTTGCCCCAACACGCTCTTGAAACCTGTGTATGGTACCAGCTCAAGCATACTCTAATAAGATATGACTGGCTCTAAATTTAGAATGCATAGGTGAATGTATGCGTTACAGCCAATATGTGTGTGTGATACGTGTGTTGTGTGTGTGGAGAGTGAGAGATGAGAGGAGGTGAGAGAGTGAAGGAGAGAGAGAAGAGAGAGAGAGAGAGAGGAGAGAGGAGAGAGAGAGAAGAGAGAGAGAGAGAGAGAGACACATCAGGCAGAGACAGAAAGAGAGAGAGTTAGAGAGAGAGAGATGGGGATGGATGGAGGATGGGTAGGACTCTATGGATCATTGTGCACCCATAAATCCTCAGTAAATCACAACGGGCATTGGCCTTTGCACATTACCAGCAATAAATAAATTTATAATACGTTTATTACCTCCATTCTAAGCGTATAATTTTAGTATGTTAATAATAATATTATTGCCTATTTACGTACTGGTGTTATTAATTAATATTACAAAAGTACACAATTTTTACATAAAAACGTAATACACAATGAAAATTTTAAAGCAATGTAAATATACGTTTGTCTAGCCATTGTCCAACCAGGAACGAATGTTTTTCATGGCACCATTACCCTCAGTAGGTTGATTAATCAGGTTTCATGCAAAGAGTTTGTACCGGAAAAACTGTCCTAACAGTTCACTAGCCTTGAAAGCATCGGATTGATAGCTCATAATTATTTTTATGAAAATTAAGCTTGGGTCTTCCTCCAAATAACCACAGCCATATTTCGTACAACCTGACTAGACTGACTTTGGTCCCCCGGCTGTTGTCCTTGGTCGAGTATTTTTTCCAGTTGGTGAAAATACCCGGTGTATTTTCACCAGTAGTATTTTCACCAGTTGGTGAAAATACTACTTAAAATACATGAAGTATTAGAACGACTGTATTAGTTAATATTCGTTCTCTCTGGTTGACACGAGAAGTACAAATATACGCGCATTAGATAAATACGCACAGTAATAAATAGAGCTTTCTCTGAATACATTAAACAGTTAATCATAAATTCATAAATTTATAAAAGTCGTGGCATAGAGTGTAATTAAAAATTTTTTTATTAAATATTGTAGAAGATTCCTCGAATGCAGATCATTAATAGGTAGAAGAATTTATTATAACTTAAATGTTATATAACATATGTACTTACTCAAACTAAATACTGAAGAGGGTTAGACAAACAATGGTTGTTCAGTTCCTGGAACTAACAAAATATGTAGAATCTCCAAAACTTACTCATAGCGATGCACTATGTAAATATACATATTAAAAATATAGAGACAGCTGAATTACAGAATAGTGAATATGAAGAGAAAGTAATAAGAAATTTTTAAAAGGTCTAATAAGGAAAAACAAACACCCATGACTGGAAAGTACCTAGTTCTCAAAAAATGTGCCGGATAAGTCATGTTATCCATTTTTTGCAGTTCATTCAGCAATAAAATAAGTGCACTTTTGTCGCGAATGTTTTCTAGGCGTGCAGATTTAGCAAAAAGCTGTTGATACAAGACTACACGAGTTAATATTTCAGGAACAACATCCAGTAGTCTCATGCAAAAAATAATTCTCACATAACTGTGAAGTGAACATTCCTAACTGTAAAAAAGCAATGTAGCTCATTGAAATGACGGAGTATTCGTTCCTTAACTATCTATACTCATTCATGATGGAATTCCGGTGATTCATCCACCTAGATCAACCCCGCGATCATACTCAACCCGCGTTTTGCAGAAAAGATTGGCCAGTTATATGCTGACAGGAACGAAAGTCTAGTTTGCCTGGGTTAGCCTAGATAAAAGTACCTAGCGGATACCTGAAGAAGCTTCTTTAGTCTTGTCGTTCCCCACTCCAAATGAGGTAAATTCTTGTTTTCTGGCTAATCTTAAGTCACGCTCACTTCATCTCGATGTCCTCTGAGATGTAAACTGACGGAGTTAAAGCGTTTTTGTTAACTGATTTTATTCGAATTTGAAATAGCTAGCTCTCTAACTAATTAGTACAATTAAATATAATCCTACTATTTTAGGATCTAAAACAGCTCTATATTATCAATGGTTAGTTACTACCTCTAGAAAGGTAATAAGATAATTATGTACAGTGCTAACTGTGTGTTAAGGGCTCGTAACGCCTTATAAACTATGAAACGTTTCGTGAATAGGTTTCCCAATATAAAAGCATAGAAAACAGCACGTATCTTGTTTATTGCTTCAAAAAGGTGACATGCGAACAACCCTATAAGTAATGACTGGTTTCATTGATAGTTGTTGTTGTTGTAAATTATTGAAAGGAATGCATAGAGTATAATACTATCACATTCACACAGAGAATTATAGCTTCCTAAAAGGTTAATACAAGTTGATTGAGGTCTGACTTTCATGTTTATCAAATTTGCTAAGTTATTATGAGAGATTTACAAAAGTTCATTGTGCTAAGAAAGAAATGGAATGGGCAGATTTCATTTTCCCTGACATTTAGAAATGTTTTGATAGGGTTCCCGTGAAAATAATTATATGGAACTAAAAAATATTGATGGAGTTAAAGATAAATAATCACAATGGATGAAAGACTTTTAATAATTTTGGTCCAATTTCAATTTATTTTTTACAGTGATTTTAAGCAGCATTTGTAAACAATAACCACGGTAGTGACTTTTTCCCTTAAAACGACAAGAAAAAAAATAAATAGTGCCCTATTATAGGGCATAAAAACTCCTTTTTCTACAATATTGGTAAGATGTATAATCATCAAGTTGGCATCAGATGAAAGATAAGGTCTAGATAATCATGGTACTAACCCCGTTTGAGCAAAATGGCAATAGATTGCATAATAAAAAAAAATGTTGAATTTTATTATTTTTTAAGATTTTTTTTTTTTTTTGAGGGGAGAGAAAAACAAAAGCACACTCGAAAAACCAAAGCGGTAAAAAATATCGCAAATCGCCTTACTTGCTTGTAGAAACCATCATTACTCAATATTGTGTGCAAAATCGTTTACACTCCTATAAACACTTTTCTCTTATTTAATGGAAAAATATTGTCAATATCTTATTCTCAGAGTTATAAAGATATTATGATGTTCTGTAAAAACTCTACGGGGTCATGGCCTCGCCACATTTAGTGTGTAGTAGGAAGTATTTCTTCAGTCATTGAGTTGTAAGGCAGTGGAAAGCCTAGAAAATGACGTAGTGGAGGCAGGAACCATACACAGTTTTAAGACGAGGTTTGATAAAGCTCATGGAGCGGGGAGAGAGAGGGCCTAGTAGCAACCGGTGAAGAGGCGGAGCCAGGAGCTAGGACTCGACCCCTGCAACCACAAATAGGTGAGTACACACACACACACACACACACACACACACACACACACAGTTAAACACAAGAGATTAGTGCAAAAGCTGGAGGACCAGACACGGGTAACAGGAAAGGCACCACAATGGATCAGGGAATACCTGTCAAGAAGACAACAGCGAGTCATGGTACGTGGCGAGGCGTCTGAGTGGGCGCCTGCGACGAGTGGGGTTCCACGGGGGTCAGTCCTAGTACCGGTGCTGCTCCAGGTATTTGTGAATGGCCTACAACCTGTCCAGATCCCTTTGGAGTTCAACACCACCAAGTGCAAAGTCATGAAGATTGGGGAAAGGCAAAGGAGACCGCACACGGAGTATAGTCTAGGGGGCCAGAGACTACAAACCTCACTCAAGGAAAAGGGTCTTTGGGTGAGTATAACACCAGGCACATCTCCTGAGGCGCACGTCAACCAAATAACTGCTGAAGTATACGGGGGCCTAGCAAACCTAAGAACAGTATTCCGACATCTTAATAAGGAGTCGTTCAGGACCCTGTACACTGTGTACGTTAGGCCCATACTAGAGTATGCAGCACTAGTTTGGAATCCACACCTAGCCAAGCACGTAAGGAAACTAAAGAAAGTGCAGAGATTTGCAACAAGACTAGTCCCGGAGCTAAGGGATATATGCGAGGAGAAGTTAAGAGAAATTAACCTGAAGACACTGAAAGACAGGAGAGATAGAGATGATATGATAACGACATATAAAATGCTGAGAGGAATCGACAATGTGGACAGAGACAGAATGTTCCAGTAATGGAACACAGCAACAAGGAGTCATAGTTGGAAACTGAAAACTCAGATGAATCACAGGGATGTTAGGAAGTATTTCTTCAGTCACAGAATTGTCAGGAAGTGGAATAATTTGGGAAGTGATGAAGTGGAGGTAGGATCCATACACAGCTTTAACAAGAGGTATGATGAAGCTCATGGAGCAGGAAGAGTGTCATAGTAGTGACCAGTGAAAAGGCGGGCCAGGAGCTATAATCGACCCCTGTAATACAACTGGGTGAATACAGCTAGGTGAGTACATACAAACGCACACACACACACACACACACCCCGTGTGTGTTGTTGTGT
>NC_069423.1:51715310-51728817 GCF_026875155.1 Cherax quadricarinatus | reverse complement strand
AGGTCTTTCCGATAGGGTGATAGAGGCAGGCCTTGTGTAGCTTTTAAAAAAAAAGCTATTTGACCAATATACGAGTAGACCTTGTCCAGTGTTCCTCCATTCTTATGTATTTATGTGGGATAGCGATGAAGAAGTTTCTTGGCAAGGGGTACAGCTATGTTATAGAAGCCGTTGTTTTGATTGAAGTTGAGGATATACATATAAGTGATGCTTTTAGAATTCTGTGGTATTGAGTGTTTTCTTCTCTGGCAATAAATCTTGCGTTTCTGCAGTTGATTAAATGGTTGTGTGAATTTCGGTGAACACAGGCACTCCTTAAATCGTCCGATCTGCCTGCGTAGTAGTGTTCTGAAATACGTGTTTGGAGGTCACTGGATGTTTCCCCCACGTATAATTTGCTGCAGTCATTGCAAGGGATTATGCATGCCCCTGCAGAGGAGTGAAGCTTTTCCTGTCTATTACTGGTAATGTCCTTGATGGTAGTAAATGTGGAGGTAGATACGTACTTGGAATGAGGTACTGGAAAAGATGTTGGAAACGTGTTTGGCAATGGAGTTGGTGGGGAGGATTATGTATCTCTTCTGGCAGTGTCTTCTCTGGGTGAGTTAAAGATGTTATATGCCAGGCATCTGCAGTCTCTAATGAAGTGACGAGCATAGTGAAGTTTATAAAATACTTGTTCAATTAGCGAGCATTCTTCCTCAAGGAACTCACTGCTGCAGATTTGGATTGCACGCAGGATAAAGCCTTTAATTACACCACGTTTAGTTTAGGTGTGGGAGAATCGTTATCAATAAAGGATCACATTTTGCTGCTTATGTGTTTATTTTTTCAGTGTGTCGATATTTTATACAATTTACTTACATGTTAGAAAAGAGCATTAATTGTGTCGAAAAGCCTAAAACTTCGTTTGTGCTCCTTGAGTCTGTCAGAAAGAGAGCGGCCAGTTTTTCCAAAGTACTGAAGAGGCCAAGAGGAGCAAGAAATATAGTAGAGTAGACACCAGGAGCATCTATAGGAGAATGAGAGGTACGAACTAGATTACTGAGAATGGTGTTAGTTTGGTGAAAAGTAAGTTTGATATCTAAGGAATGGAGAGAGTTGTTGAGACTAGCAAGACAGAGAACAGAAGATCTCACAGGAGTAAAAGAAAATCCGTTTAGCACGTCAGAAGACAGAGTTTATGAAATGGAAAGGGTAGCCAAGACAAGAAAACGAATTATGAAGAGAGGAAATTTCCGATTCAAGGAATGCTATCCGAATAGCTTCGGGATAGCGTGTTGCTGCGTCCATGACAGTAAACAAATACCGGTTTCCTTGTTTGGATGCAGGTAGAAGACCAACACAATTATGAAGCATGAGAATGTACTCACCTATTTATGGTTGCATGGGACGAGTCATAGCTCCAGGCCCCGCCTCTTCACTGATTGCTACAGGGTCCTCTCTCTCCCTGCTCCATGAGCTTTATCAAACCTCGTCTTAAAACTATGTTTGGTTCCCGCCTCCACTAAGTCACTTTCTCGCTATTCCACTGCCTGACAACTCCCCCCCCCCTTTCACCCCCAGATCATACCATTGTTCAGTGAACGCAAACACGAATAACCAACATAATTTAAGTCTCCCTAGAAGGTTGTGTCGCAGGGAGATAAGGAAGGTAGGGTCACCGGAAGATAAAGAAGGTTGGGTCACCAAGTTAAGTCTCCCTGGAAGGTTGTGTCACTGGGAGATAAAGAAGGTTGTGTCACCAAGTTAAGTCTCCCTGTAAAGTTGTGTCACTGGGAGATAAAGAAGGTTGTGTCACCAAGTTAAGTCTCCCTGGAAGGTTGTGTCGCCGGGAGATAAAGAAGGTTGTGTCACCAAGTTAAGTCTCCCTGGAAGGTTGTGTCACCGGAGATAAAGAAGGTTGTGTCACCAAGTTAAGTCTCTCTGGAAGGTTGTGTCACCAGAGATAAAGAAGGTTGTGTCACCAAGTTAAGTCTCCCTGGAAGGTTGTGTCGCCGGGAGATAAAGAAGGTTGTGTCACCAAGTTAAGTCTCCCTGGAAGGTTGTGTCACCGGAGATAAAGAAGGGTTTGTTTTCACCAAGTTAATTTCCCCCAAGGAAAGGGGTTTGGGGCCCCGGAGAAAAGAAGGTTGTGTAAAAAAAGGGGTTTAAGTCTCCCTGGAAATTGTGTCCCCGGGATAAAAAGGTTGTGTCACCAATTTAAAAGTCTCCCCTGGGGTTGTGTCACGGGAAAGGGTAAAAAAGGGGTAGGGTCCCAAAGTTAAGTCCCCCCGGGAAAGGGTTGTGTCATGGGAGGTAAAGAAGGTTGTGTCCCCAAAAGGTTAAGTCCCCCTGGAAGGTTGTGCCCACTGGGAGATAAAAAAGGTTGTGTCCCCAAAGTTAAGTCTCCGGGAAAGGTGGGGGTCACTGGGAGTTTAAAAAAGGTTGTGTCACCAAGTTATTTCCTCCCGGGAAAGGTTTGTCCCGGGAGATAAAAAAGGTTGTGTTCCCAAAGTTAAGTCCCCCGGGAAAGGGTTTGTGTCACGGGGGAGAAAAAGAAGGTTGTGTCCCCAATTTTGTCTCCCTGGAAGGTTGTGTCAGGGGGGAGAAAAAGGGAAGGTTGTGCCCCAAAATTTAAAGTCTCCCGGGAAAGGTTTTTTTGGGCCCGGGGGAGATAAAGAAGGATGGGTCACCAAGCTAATTTCCCCCTGGAAGGTTGTGTCACCAGGAGTTAAGAAGGTTGTGTCCCAATTTAATTTCTCCTAGAAAGTTGGGGTCCTGGGAGATAAAAAAGGGGTTATGTCACCAATTTTAAGTCTCCCGGGGAAATTTTGGTGTAAACGGGGAAGAAAAAAGAAGGTTGGGTCCCCAAAGTTAAGTCTCCCTGGAAGGTTGGTTCCCCGGGAAAGATAAAGAAGGTTGTGTCACCAATTTAAAGTCTCCCGGGAAAAAGGGTTGTTCACCGGGGAAAAAGAAGGTTGTGTCACCATTTTAAAGTTTTCCCCGGGAAAGGGTTTTGTGTAAACCCGGAGAAAAAGGGAAGGTTGTGCCCCAAATTTAAAGTCTCCCGGGAAAGGTTGTTTTTCAAAAGGATAAAAAAGGGGGGTCACCAATTTAAAAGTCCCCCTGGAAGGTTGTGTCACTGGGAGATAAAAAAAGGTTGTGTCAAAATTTTTTGTCCCCGGGGGAAAGGGTTTGTGTCACCAGGAGTAAAGAAGGTTGTGTCCCAATTTTGTTCCCTGGAAGGTTGGGGCACCAGGAGAAAAAAGAGGTTGTCCCAAGTTAAAGACTCCCGGGGAAGGGTTTGTGTCCCCCAGGAGATAAAAAATTTGTGTCCCCAAGGGTTAATTTCTCCCGGGAAAGGGTTGTGTCCCCGGGAGAAAAAAAAGGTTGTGCCCACCAAGTTAAGTCCCCCGGGAAAGGGTTTTGGTCCCCGGGGAGATAAAAAAGGGGTTTGTCCCCAAAGGGTTAAGTCCCCCTGGAAGGTTGGGGTCACCGGGGAAAAAAAGGGGTTGGGTCACCAAGTTAATTTCCCCCGGGAAAGGGTTTTTTCCCGGGAGTTTAAAGAAGGTTGTTTTTCCCCAGTTAAGTCTCCCGGGGAAGGTTTTGTGTCCCCGGGAGAAAAAGGGAAGGGTTGTTTTCCCCAATTTTAAGTCTCCCGGGAAAAGGTTGTGTAAACCAGGAATAAAGAAGGTTGGGGTCACCAAGTTAATTAATTTAGGCTGTAAAATACTGGCCGTTTCTAGTAAAGGGGGGGACCTTGGAGGGTTTCTAAACCCGGGGGATTCAGAAACATCAGTTTTACATGCAGTAGCATGAAATGAGACGGGAAAAATGACCCAAAAATAAGAGCGGAGTAAATTAGAGCAGAAAAGTAAGTTTTCGCAAAAGGAAAGTCTGGGGGAAAAACAAGAATTAGGGGAAAAACCCCCCAAAGGGCGAGGGGGAAAACTAAGTTTGAAGGGGGGAAAGTTTTAGGGGGGGTAAATGAAGGGAAGCCAACAGAGTTTTTTCAGAGAAAAAAGAGTCGTAATAAATGGGGACGCCGTTTAAAAAAATTTTAAACCTTTACAAATATCGTCACTTTCTATAGGTGAAGGATCGTGATGGTCGTAAAAATAAAGGAGACAAAAAACCACACGCTATTAAAAGTTTGGGGGTTTCGTCTCCACATACAGTTAGACTCTTCCCCCTTTCAGCCCTAAATTTACAAAAAAATTTTTTTGATGATGAGACAATTTCCCCAAATTTTTTTAAGGGAATCGGAAAAAAATTAATTGCCCCAGGGTCTAGTTTACATAAGTTTGGACTAAATAAAGTCGAAGAAGGGGTTTTGTTTATCACCCCCTCAAGAAAGTGAGTTGCAGTTTAAAAGGGGGTTTTCGGGGGCAGCAATGAAAAAACCGTTTTTCAGGGGATTAGGGAGAGGCTTTCAGGACTTTCAGCGACCAAACAAAAAACACCGAGAATATTAATCGTTTCTTGCTCGGGTTTAAAATGAACCATAGAGGTGTAGAACAGTTTAGGGGAAAACAGAGAAACCTGTGATAAAAATCTGATTTGTTTTGCAACAAAATTTTTAAAACCCCCTTTGAATGGTGGCCTGGGGGGAAAGCGAAATTAAATGCTTCTAAAAAAAAGGGCCCGCTACAGGATGACAATTCGGCTAACCCCAAACTTTTAGCAAAATCATCGACATGAAGAAACGATCAAATATCGGAGGGAAATAACAGGGGAAAACGTAAAGAATGGCTTCTTTTTTGGACGAAGGAAAAAAAAGTTTTTTACCTGATCCCCAAAAAAAATCCCCTTTTCGAAAGAAACCCCCGGGAAAAAAAAAGCTTTTTTAAAAAATTCCTGGGGAAGGCCCAAAGGGAAAATGGGTTGGCCCAAAAGTTTACGTAGCCCCAAAGTTATACCAAAAACCTTTTTGGGAAATTTAAATGAAAGATTTCTTTCGGGCAGTTGGGTTAGGAAAGTATTTGGGAAAACGTAGGTACCCAAAGTGGTTTAAGGCCCGTCGTAGTCACCGGGTTTCCTTACCAAGATTTTTTAAACCAAGCTTTTAAAACAATTTTCATATTTAACTAGAAAAAACAAGAGGGTGTGTAACGGGGATTTTGTTATAGCCGACAGTATCGGGATTATGAAAAGGCAGGATAAGGGTTTGCTTTCCAAAAAAGGGGAAAACCCCTTTTGGGGGCTATATGGGGACTGAAAAAGCTTAAGGGACTACGGCTCCTTTGGGGTTTGGGTTAATAATGAAGCAAATGCCCTTTAATGTCATCAAAAATTAGTTTATTTTCAGTTGGTTCATCTGACCCAAACTACTTTCAGTTGGCCGTAAAAAAGTATGACAAAATTCTCAGATCCTGAAGGGGATCTTGCAATGAAAAAAGAAAAATTTGCAATGTAAAAAGTAAAACCCAGAGGTACTGACTCCTTTTCTTTTTTAAAAGGAAAAAAAATTGAAGGGGGGATGTAGCCCTTGGGATTTTGAAAAGGGGTGTTCCCCCAATTACGTAGAAACCCCGAACAGAGTCTGCAACCCACCCACCGGGAAACCCTTTGAAAATTTTAAAGGGGGGTCGGGAAAAATGTATTAAACAATGAACTTCTTTTAATCTTTTCAATCGCACACTTTATAAGTAGGGGAAAATTTTTCAGGAGACAGTAAGCAAACCCAAGGGAAGTAAGTTTCACAATTCCCCATAACATGAGGGGAAAAGACACCACGTGGGGTTTGAAAGCTGGGGAACGAGTCGTTTAGTTCTGTTGAAAACGGTAGGGGGAAAAACCCCCAAACTTTTTTCCCTTCCCCACAGTAGAGCAAAAGTCAGAAAATAATCGTTGATCCGCAAGAAGGTTTTTGGAGGGAAAAGAAAAAAAACTATTTGGGATGAAGAGGACGAAGGAAGGCGGGGAAAAAAAAAGAGGAAAAAAACCATGCAAAAAAGGGCAAAGAAAAAAATTTGGCCCACAATTCCGGGGACTGGAATAATACCAAAAAACCCACATGGGAAAAAAAAAGTTTTGATTGGGCCCTTTGGGTTAGTAAATTGTTAGGGGGACTATGGGCCCAACCCCCTTTGGGATGTTATAAGAAAACAGTTACTCAAAAAATTTACCTTTTTAATTAAATTTAAAGGGGGGCCCCTTAGCTTTTAAATGTGAAAAGGCATTTCACTCTTTTTGGGCTGTAGGCAGCTGAGTCAAGCCTGTTTTTCTAAATAAAAAAGGGTTTTATTCCCTATGGGACACACACACACAATTTAAACAAGTAGTTTTAAAGTTGTATTTCTTTTTTTTAAAAGAAAATTTGGGGGTGTGGGAAAAAAAAACTGGGGGAAACCCCTAGGGGAATTGTGTTGGAAAACAGTCTTTCTTTTTTTTTGGGGGGTTGTGGGAGGAGCTTAGCTAGGCCCCTCCCTCTCTCTCTCTCTTCCCCTTTTCTCTCTTTTTGGTGGACTTAAAGCTGGTGGGGACCTCGGGGGCCCTTCTTTTTTTTTTTTTGGCATTATGTGTCCCACAGGGGTGAGCTTTTATAATTTTAATTTTGTGGCCACCATCCCCCGGGGACTAACTTGTGCCCAAAACACTGGTTAGCCAGAGATTAGTCCAGAAGAAAAGAAGGGAAATTTGGTCCGATCCCCCCCATGGGGCCCTGTCTTAGAAGAACAGCAAAGGGGGGGGTGCGGGCTTTTTTTTTTGAATATGTAAAGTACTTTTAATTTGGGTTTTCTGTCCCATTTCTATTTGAATACAGTTATTTTTTTTTTTTTTATTTGTATTTTTAAAAACCCCGTGAAGGGGCGGGGTTAAAAGGTACCAGAGACACTGAGGATGATCAGTCTTTGTTGTAATTTATTACCCTGGGGACAATTGGGCCCTTAAGTAAAAAGTCCCCCCAACAAAGAAATGTAGTGAGAACCTTACTATCAAAGAAATAAGGGACTAACCCCATGCAATCCACTAAACAGGGAAGTAAAGGGGCATTTTATATATATGGGGGGAAAAAAACCGGAAAAGGATAAAGTAGGGAAAAAGGGGAGGGGGAAAAAAGAAGTGGAAAAAATTGTGGTAGAAAAAAAATGTTTGGAAATTAATAATAATAAAAATTTTGTAATAATAAAAGTAGTAATAAAAATATTTTGGTAGTAGTATTTTGGTAGTAGTAGTTTTTTAGAAAAGAAAGTAGCAGTGTAGTAGAAGCAAAAAGTTGAGAAAGTAAAAGGAAAAGGAAAAAGGGAAAAATGCAGGAGAAAAAGGGCCCCCACAAAGGGGGGGAAAAAAAACCACAGTAAAAAAAATTTCTAAAGGGAAAAAAAACCACCCCTGGGAGAAAAAGGGGAAAAAGGGAAAATACAGAAATCGTTTGGGGTTTGGGAGGGGAAATAGAAAGTTTAAGGTGAAGTAAACAAGTGTTAAAAACGTTTGGGGCTTTTGAAATGTAATGGAGGGGAAGGCATCTCCCAGGGACAAATCCAGGACTACGAGTCATTTTTAAAAAAGGGTTGGTATTATGGATGATTCAAAAAAGGAGGGCTTTCCCAAAAATGCTGTAGTTTTCAGAACCCCTGTGACTTGATTTGATTTTTTTTCCCTTTTTTTAAAACCTCCCTCTTCTCCTTTCGTTTTTTTCCCATTCCTTTTTTTAAACTTGTCTGGTGTTTTGTCCTTCATTTTCCCTTTCCCCCCCATTCTGAGTGTTTGGTTGCACTCTCGTCACCCAAATTAAACTCTCTTACAAGGTTGTTTTTTCTTTTTCCTTAGTTTTTCTTTTACTTCATTACTAATCTACTACTACTACAACAACAAAACTACTACTACTACTACTTTTCGACTATTTTTTAACTTGTTTTCCTTTCCCTTTCTGTCTTTTCCCGTTTCCATTTTTCCCGGGAAAGAATCTCAGGAAAAAACTAAAAGCCTTTTAAAGGAAAAATTAAAAAAAAAAAAAAAAAACTTTTTTTCTTATCCCAAAAATCTAATTTTTAAAACAAACTGTTAGTATTGGGCCTCTTACTCCAAGAAATGAGAAATTTTTCAAAAGGGTCCCAATACGACCCCAGTGTTCAGTAGCCGTTCCCCAGACTAAGGGTAAACAATCTAAAAATGAATTCTTTATGCCCAAAAACCCAAAAATTGTGGTCATTCAAAAAATCTCTGATATTATCCAAACCCCAAAAAGACTTTAAAAAATTGCAATAAATGACATGCCCATGCACTCTACCCGGGTTTAAGACTAAAGGGAAAAACTCCGTGTTCATCAAAAATTTTCAAGAAGTCCGTGTCACATGCCTTCGATTTAAAAAATGGGGGAGGGAGCATGGCCAACAGGATTTCATCCTACATCTTTGAAAACAAAGACATGGCCCCACTCTAAAAAGGGTTTGCCAGTTAAAAAAATTGCAAAGAAAAACAGACTGATGGGCATTTAGCTTTCCTATTATAAAAATCTTTAAAAGGGGTTTTCAAAGGGAAACCAAGATGGGCCAAACCCAAACCTTATTTTTCCCCCCTTAGTTACAAAACCCTGGGAAAACAGGGGTTTCAGGCGGGTTTCGCTCCTCCCCTGCCCCAGCTACTGGACCACTATGACAAGGTCCTGGATGCTACAGGGGGGAAACAAATGCGATTTTAGCATACACAGATTTTGAAAAAGGGCCTTAAAAAAACTGCGCCCACGGTTTTTAATAGCCATAAAAGGCATGAAAAAGGAATAAAAAGGGAAAAAGAAGGTAGGGGGATCTTAATATCAAAATAGAACAAAAAAAGGGAAATAGAAAAACAGGTAAAGTCTGAGGCAGTACGGTGGAAAGCTCGGGCCCACAAGGCACAGAAACTCGCTCCCATCCGGGTTCCTTCCCTTATTGACTACCCCGAGATGTCACCCCATAGCCCCCGGGGTCTTCGTTTGGGGGAAATGATACCAAAATTCCCCCATGAATTTGGACACCCATCGAAGGGACACCGCAAGATTCCAAGCAGACATAAACCAAAATTTTCAAATGGGCCACTAAAACAATTGAAGTTAAATTTAAAGAGAAATTTAACTATTCAGATAGGGAAAAAACTTGGGGAAAATTTAAAAAACTGAAATCAGGGATACAAAAATTCAAACCAAAAAACGGGAAGCGAAAAAATAATGTAAAAAACCGGGGAGTGATAAAATCGGAGGAATTCACCTTCAAAGACCAAAAAATGTTTCACCGATCTGGCTAAAAAATTTGATAGGTGGATAAGGGAGAACCTTCAAAAACTGGGGGACCCCAAAACCCCATGATGTTTCTCTTAAAAATTGCTTGTGCTCTTAGGCTGGAATACTGCTGTACATTTAACTGCCCCTTAAGGCAGGCGAATTTGGGCTAAACCTGGGATTGACAAAAAACTTTCCGGCCCCACAAAGTGCAAAAAAAGCATCAAAATTACGGGAACGGTTGAAGTCCCTTGTTTTGTATTCCCGGGAAAAGGGCGGGCGAGGGAAATTTCTTTGTACTATCCCTTTTGGGAAAAATCCTAGGGGACTAGTCCCAAAATTTTTCCCACACAAAATTTCACCCCCCTATGAAAGCAAAAGATGGGAGGAGAGGCAACTTTCCCCCAGCAAAAAGCGGGGGCCCCAGGGAAGTCAAGGAGAGAAAAAACACAAAACTGCCCGGGGGGCCCAAAGGGACTGTTCAACTGCCTCCCAGCATACTTTAAGGGGGATTACCAATAGCCCCCTTGCCTGTTTTCAAGAAGGCAGGGGACAGGCTTTTCTAAAGCCCGTACCTGCCCGGGTAGGCGTGGGGTTTTGTACGTCGGCTTGCGTGGGGCCCGCATTTAAACAGCCTTGTTGTCAGCCCTTTTTGACCCAAATCAAAAGGGCCCTGGTCTCAGGGGGGGGCCGGGGGGGGTTGCCCCCCCAAAAACCCTGTCCAGGTATTTCCCAAACCACCACTGCTACTTCCATTATAAATTTCCCCAAACCACTATACTGCACTTCCTTCTTTTTCGTTTTTGTCCCTTTTCCTGTTCTCCTCTCCTAAATACTGGCCCCCTTTTTTTTTTCCCGTGTGTTAGTGAAAGCTATTTAAAAGGGGCCCAAGGGTCAGACCGAAACGTGTCAAAAGTTTAAATTTCTCCAAATTGTGTGGGTTATTTATGTAAAAAGAAAAATTTCCCAAATACTAAAAATTGTCAATGGGGAACGACGAAGGACTTGGGAGTAAGAAGGGAAAAAAAGGAAAGAGGGGGAAATGATCGTTTTCATAAAAAATAAAGCTAACACGACAAATTAAAAAGGGTCCAGCTTGTTTAAAATTTAAATGATATAAAGCGATCTAAGGGGTTTAATTTGGGCTGGGGATAAAAAAGTGAGGCGTGAAATTATTAAAAAAACAAAAGAAAGAGGGAGGAAAAAGCTTTTAAAAGGTCCCCATGAGGGGTCGAGCAAAGACCCTCCCAGGAAATTTTGTTTAAGCATTTAAATTTATTTAATAAAAGACGGGGCGGAGGTAAGGTTTTGCAAAAGGGAATTTTTAGGGATGGATGAAAAAAGGCGTGACGTGCAAAGATAAAAAGGGAGCGACGGAGTACAACTTTCCAAATGTTTAAGTTAAAAAAAAAAAAGCGAGGAATAAGGAATTAATTTTGCTTAAAAAGGGTTCATTTCTTTTAAATGTTCGTTGTGAAAAGGATTAAGGCATGCAAAAAAAAAGTCAAATTTGGAAAGGGCCCAACTGGGGAATGTAATTTGGGTTTTTTTTGAAGCAGTACAAACGGGGGAACTAGATGGGGAACATTTGCGTGCCATCGATTTCTCTCCACAGCTATGATATTCCCCCTGCAAAAAAACATTTTTTCAGTAACTAAAAAGGGAAACGGAAACAAAAAGGGCACACGGGGGGTTTTGGGACTAAAAGGGTTTAAAAAAAAGCTGAGGGTGTAAAAAAAAGCGGGAAAGTTAGAAATATGCGATTTGTGGCCCAACCATAGAAAAAAGAGGTTGGACAGGGGCAGGTGCACAAAAACAGGGCAGGAGGGGGTTTGGGGTGGGTTGTCCAATGCAGGTTTTGACTGCCATGATAATACCCGAAGCATGATGCAAGAGGCGAGTAGATTTTAAAGAGTAAAAAAATTGGCAGGTACCAAAATGGGTTTGGGAAACAAAAAAGGGGAAATTTGATTTCCTGGGGGGGGAAAAATTTGGGTGGATAAAAGGGAAGGGGGGATAATGGCAAAAAATTTTGGGGTTGGATTGTTTACCACAACATCACAAAAGGGGAAAAGGGAAAGGCGCGAGAAAACCCAATTAGGAAAGGTTAAGTATGGGGAAAAACAGTAGACTGGTAGGGAGTTTTGGGGGGCCGGGGAAAATTTCTTGGGGCTTTGGGGGTTTTTGGGGGAGGGAGTAAAGAGCCCCGCCCAAAAAAGGGATGGGGGGGATAAAAAAAAAAGGGAAATCGAAGAGGACGTGGAAATTAAGAATGGGGAAAAGGGGGAGGAAACTTTCAGAGACGAGGTTTTCATCTTTTGGGGGCCCAAACAGGGGGACTGGGGGGGGAAGCGCCATTGGGCCTGGGGAAATCCCTGGGTTTTCTTTATTTACTTGTTCATTACAACCCAATAAGACGAACCTTTTCTAGGGGTTTAATAAGATTTTTTTTCTTTTTAAACCATTGAAATTCCCTCCTGCCCCGTGTAACTTTATTATATAAAAGAACTGAAAAGGGCGAAAAAAAATTCGTATATCCTATTTCTTGTCCAAAAATCCCCTCAAATCGGGCCCTTTAGGGGCCGATACGGCTGGAAACCCCTTTCATCCTACCCAGTACACCGGGAATGATGGGCTCCCGAATGAGGGGCCAGCCAAAAAGGGGAAAATTCCCAGAAAGCCGGGAGTCGAAACCTTTGGGCCCCCCCGGGGCGATGGCAGCCTCCAAGAATTTTTAAAAAAAAAAGGGGGCCCCCCCCGGGAAAACCCCCTTTCCTTTTTTTTTTAAAAAAAACTCCCCCCCCCCCCTTTCCCCCCAACCCATCCCCCCCCCCAAATAAAAATTTAAAAAAAATTTTTTCCAAAAAGGGGGGGGGGGGGGTGGGGTTTTTTTTGGGGCCAAAAAAAATTTAAAAAAAAAAAAACCCCCAAAAAAAACCCCCTTTTTCCCCCCAAAATTTTTTTTTTTAAAATTTTTTTTTTTTTTTTTTTTTTTGGGGGCCTTTTTCCTTTTTTTTTTTAAATTTTTTTTTAAAAAATTTTTTAAAAAATTAAATTTTTTTAATTTTTTGGTTTTTTTTTTTTTTTAATTTTATTTTTTTTAAAATTTTTTATTTTTTTTTTCCCCTTTTTTTTTTTTTTTGGGGGGGAAAAATTTTTAAAAAAAATTTTAAAAAAAAATTTTTTAAAAATTTTTTCTTTTAACCCCCAAAAAAAATTTCCCCGGGGGGGAAAAAAAAAATTTTTTTAAAAAATTTTTTTTCTAATTTTTGGGGGTTCCGGGAAAAATTTAAAAAAATTTAAAAAAAAAAAAAAACCCCCTTTTTTTAAAAAAATTTTTTCACAAAGGGGGGGGTTTTTTTTTTTTCCAAAAAAAAATTTAAAAAAAAAAAAAAATTTTAAAAAGGGGTTTAAAACCCCCCCAAAAAAAGGGGGGGAAAAAATTCCCCAAAAAAAAAAAAAATTTTTTTTGTATTCCCCCGCCCTTAAAAAACCCCCAAATTAAAAAAAATTTTAAAAAAAATGTGTTTGTGGGTTGGGGGAGGGGGGGGGGAGGGGGGGGGGGGAGAGAAACCGGGGGGGGAGAGGAAAAGAGGAAAGGGGGGGGGGGGGAAGGGGGGGGTTTTTTTCCCCCAAAAAACCCAAAAAAAAATTTTTTTTTCCCTTTAAAACCCCCCAAAAAAAAATTTAAAATTTTTTTCCCCTTTTTTTAAAAAATTTTAAATTTTTTTAAAAAAAAAAAAATTTTTAAAAAAAAAATTTTTTTTTTAAAAAAAAAAAAAATTTTTTTTTTAAAAAAAAACCAAACAAAAAAAAAAAATTTTTTTTTTTTTCCCGGGAAAAAAAGGGGGGCCCCCCCCCCCCGGGGGGGGTTTTTAAGGGGAAAAAAAATTTTCCCAAACCCCCGAAATTTAAGGGTTTTTTTTTTAATTAAATTTTTTTTTTTCCCAAAAAATTTTAAACCCCCAAAAATTTTTTTTTTGGGGGGGGTTTTTTGGGGGGAATTTTTTTTTAAAAAAAAACCCTTTTTTCCCCGTTGGGAAAAAAAAAAAACCCAAAAAAAAATTTTTAAAAAAATTTTTGGGAAAAAAGGGTTTTTTAAAAAAAGAAAAAAAAGGATTAAAAAACCCTTAAAAAAAATTTTTTTTAAAATTTTAAATTTTTTTTGGAAAAAAAAAAAAAAAAAAAAAAAAAAAAAAAAAAAAAAAAAAAAACCCAAAAAAAATTTAAAATATTTTTTAAAATTTAAAATTTTTAAAATTTAAAAAAAAAAAAAATTTTTTTTAAAAAAAAAAATTTTAAATTCCCAAAAAATTTTAAAAAAAA
>NC_069423.1:51705310-51710310 GCF_026875155.1 Cherax quadricarinatus | reverse complement strand
GCCCGGGAAAAAAAAAAAGGGGGGGGGGAAAAACAAAAAAAGGGGGGGGGGCCCAAAAGGGGGGTTTAAAAAATTTTTTTTGGGGGGGAAAAAAAAATTTGGGGGGGAAAAAAAAAAGGGAAAAAAAGGGGTTTTTTTAAAAAAGGGTTTAAAAAAAAAGGGGGTTTTTTGGGGGGGAGGGAAAAAAAAAAAACCCCCCCCCCCCCCCCCCCCCCCCCCCCCCCCCCCCCCCCCCCCCCCCCAAAATTTTTAAAAAAAAACCCCCCCCCCCGTTAACACAAGGATTAGTGCAAAAGCTGGGGACCAGACACGGGTAACAGGAAAGGCACCACAATGGATCAGGGAATACCTGTCAGGAAGACAACAGCGAGTCATGGTACGTGGCGAGGTGTCAGAGTGGGCGCCTGCGACGAGTGGGGTTCCACGGGGGTCAGTCCTAGTACCGGTGCTGCTCCAGGTATTTGTGAATGGCCTACAACCTGTCCAGATCCCTTTGGAGTTCAACACCACCAAGTGCAAAGTCATGAAGATTGGGGAAAGGCAAAGGAGACCGCACACGGAGTATAGTCTAGGGGGGCCAGAGACTACAAACCTCACTCAAGGAAAAGGGTCTTTGGGTGAGTATAACACCAGGCACATCTCCTGAGGCGCACGTCAACCAAATAACTGCTGAAGTATACGGGCGCCTAGCAAACCTAAGAACAGTATTCCGACATCTTAATAAGGAATCGATCAGGACCCTGTACACCGTGTACGTTAGGCCCATACTAGAGTATGCAGCACTAGTTTGGAACCCACACCTTGCCAAGCATGTAAGGAAACTAAAGAAAGTGCAGAGATTTGCAACAAGACTAGTCCCGGAGCTAAGGGATATATGCGAGGAGAATTTAAAAGAGAATTAACTGAAGACACTGGAAGACAGGAGAGATAGAGATGATATGATAACGACATATAAAAATGCTGAGAGGAATCGACAAAGTGGAGAGAGACAGAATGTTCCAGTAATGGAACACAGCAACAAGGAGTCATAGTTGGAAATTGAAGACTCAGATGAATCACAGGGATGTTAGGAAGTATTTCTTCAGTCACAGAATTGTCAGGAAGTGGAATAATTTGGGAAGTGATGAAGTGGAGGCAGGATCCATACATAGCTTTAACAAGAGGTATGATAAAGCTCATGGAGCAGGAAGAGTGTCCTAGTAGTGACCAGTGAAAAGGCGGGGCCAGGAGCTATAATTCGACCCCTGTAATTACAACTGGGTGAATACAGCTAGGTGAGTACATACAAACGCACACACACACACACACGTGTGTGTGTGTGTATATATATATATATATATATATATATATATTAATATATAAATATATATATATATATATAAATATATTTATATATTATGTATTAAAATATTTTTAAATAAATCCTATATATTTTATAATTAATATATTTGTGCGAATATGTAAAAAAATTGTCAAGCAAGAACTTATTTAAAATTAAACCTTTCTAAAATTTTTTTCTTATAATTTAAATTATATTTTTTTTTCAATATGTTAACTATAAAATAATTATATTTTGACAAAAGGAATCATTAAAAACTTACCTAACCTTATTATAACAAGATCAATTTATTTTAGCCTAACCCAACTAAATATATTTTAGATTTGTTTACAATAATTTAATACTAAACAAGCACAGTGAAATATATTTTTTTCGTTAGGTTCAGAATGATTTTGGCGAAATTACTGCATACACAAATTTTCACTTGTCCTATATGGCAAGATGAACGTTGCTATTTAAGCCAAGATCGCAAGTTCTGCCTATTCGGCACGACATATATATATACTTTTGGGTTTTCTTCTATTTTTAAGTAGTTTTTGTTCTTCTTTATTTCCTTTGATCTCCACGGGAAAATGGAACAGAATTCTTCCTCAGTAAGTTGTGTATGACGTAATAAGCGACTAATATGTTAATAGCAAGGGGTTAGTAACTCCCTTCTCCTGTATACATTAATAAATTTAAAAGAATAAACTTTCATTTTCCGTTTTAGGTGACCCTCCATCGGTGGGATAGGGCCCGATATGTTAAAAAAAAATAGCGTTAATAACGACTTGTTTCATCTGTTAAGCAGAAGTAATGGATATATGTATATGAGGTGACCATTCCCTTCGCCTCCTAGGAGTAAGTTTGAGGTGATCAGTCCCACGAAACTGAAGTGTATTCGGTTCCATAACTTCAGATAATAACAACCTCCTGAGATGGCCAAACATTTCGAGATAAAAATATTAAATTACTGAACATGTGTCTTACTCAAGCGCTGCAGTGAACCTGAAGTTTGTGCAAGAAAGGTATAAAATACCGACAATATGAAAGTTAAGACATATGTGCAACTTCTGGATATCTTCATTGTAGACGTTTCGCCATCCAGTGGCTTTATCAATACAGATTCTAGGAAAATTTAGAAGACAGTAGAACTTATACAAAAGAGGAAATCAGCCCCTCAGCTTGGAGTTAGTGTTCCAGCATCGTGGCGAGTAACTACAAAACTAACCACCCCTTTGGGTGGGCCCTACTTCCACGGGGGAATCCGCCTCCCAGTGACTATGTCCTCATCGCTAACGCCCTACCCACGACGCCTAAAAAACCCGCCACCCCCTTGCCTTTGCCCCAGATTCAAGGCACTCACAACATCCTGGTGCTCAGGCATAAAAAACCCCAGGTTTTGTGAGTCCCATGGTTCCAGGTTTTGGAGGTCCCAGGCTCCTGTGTTGTGGTGCATGAGTCCAGGTGTTGTGAGTCCATGAGTCCAGGATGTTGTGAGTGCCATGAGCTCGGGTGTTGTGAGTCCCATGAGCTCCGGATTTTGTGAGTGCCGAGCTCCAGGTGTGTGGTGCCATGGGGCTCCAGGATGTTGGGGAGTGCCATGAGTCCAGGATGTTGTGAGTGCCATGAGTCAGGATGTTGTGAGTGCATGAGCTCCAGGATGTTGTGGTGCCATGAGCCCCAGGATGTTGTGGTGCCATGAGCTCCGGGGTGTTCTGGGTCCCATGAATCCAGGATGTTGTGGTGCCTGGCTCCAGGATGTTTGAGTGCCAGATCCGGATGTTGTGAGTGCCTGAGCTCCAGGATGTTTTGAGTGCCATGAGCTAGAGGATGTTGGAGTCCCATGAGCGCAGGGTGTTGGGGTCCCATGAGCTCCAGGATGTTTGGTGCCATGAGCTCCAGGATGTCGTGAGTCCCATGAACTCCAGGTGTTGTGAGTGCCATGGCGCAGGATGTTGGGGTGCCATGAGCAGCAGGTGTTGTGAGTGCCATGCCCTCCAGGATTTGTGAGTAAAATGAGCTCGGATGTTGTGGTGTCTGAGCTCCAGGATTTTGTGAGTCCCATGACTCCGGAGTTAGGGTTTGCCATGAGCTCCGGGATGTCGTGAGTGCCTGAACTCCGGGGATGTTGTGGGGCCCAATGGCAGCGGTGTTGTGAGTGCCATGGCAGGGTGTTGTGAGTCCATGGCTCAGGTGTTGTGAGTGCCTGAGCTCCGGATTTTGTGGTGTCATGGTCCGGATGTGTGAGTGCCATGAGCTCCGGATGTTGGAGTGCCATGAGCTCCGGATGTTGTGAGTGCCATGAGCTACAGGGTTGTGAGTCCCATGAGCTCAGGATTTTTGTGAGTGCCAGGGTTCCGGTGTTGTGAGTCCCATGCCCCCAGGATTTTGTGGTGCATGGCACCAGGATGTTGTAAAGTGTTGGCTTCAGGTGTTGTAGTGCCTGATCGGATTTTGTGAGTCCATGATCCCCAGGTGTTGAGGTGCCTGGCTCCGGATGTTGTGAGTCCATGAGCCCCAGGATATTGTGAGCCCCCATGGCTCCAGGTGTTGTGGTCCCATGAAAACCAGGATGTTGTGAGTGCCATGAGTCGGATTTTGGAGTCCCTGGCCCCAGGTGTTGTAGTGCCATAGCCCCGGTTTTGTGGTCCCATAGCCCCAGGATTTTTGTGGTCCATGAGTCCGGATTTTGTGGGTCATGAGCCCCAGGATGTTGTGGGTGCCATGGCTCCATGATTTTGTGAGTGCCATGAGCTCCAGGTGTTGTGAGTGCCATGAGCCCCAGGATGTTGTGGTGCCATGGCCCCAGGATGTTGTGATTGCCATGAACCCCAGGATTTTGTGAGTGCCCATGAGCTCCGGATGCTGTGAGTGCCAGAGTCCAGGTGTGTAAGTGCCTGGCTCCAGGATGTTGTGGTGCCATGAGCTCCAGGATTTTGTGGTGCCTGAGCTGCGGATGTTGTGGTCCCATGAGTCCAGGATTTTGTGGTGCCATGAGCCCCAGGATGTTGTGAGACCCATGAGCTCCAGGAGTTGTGAGTGCCCGGCTCCAGGATGTTGTGAGTCCATGAGCCCCAGGATGTTTGAGTCCCTGAGCTCCGGATGTTGTGAGTCCCATGAGCTCCAGGATGCTGTGAGTGCCATGAGCACCAGTTGTTGGAGTGACATAAACTCCAGGATGCTGTGAGTGCATGAGCCCCGGGGATGTGTGAGTCCCATGAGCCCCAGGATGTTGTGAGTGCCATGAGTCGGGATGTTGTGGTGCCATGAGCTCCAGGATGTTTGGTGCCATGAGCACCGGATTTTGTGAGTGCCATGGCACCGGATGTTGCGAGTGCCTGGCTCCAGGATGTTGTGACTGCCATGAGCTTCGGTTTGTGGTCCCATGAGCTCCAGGGTTGTGAGTGCTTGGCTCCAGGTGTTGTGAGGCCATGAGCCCCGGTGTTGTGAGTGCCATGAGCCAGGATGTTGTGAGTCCCATGAGCCCAGGTTTTGTGAGTGCCATGGCTCAGTATGTTGTGGTCCCAGGCCCCAGGATGTGTGAGTGCCTTTGGCCCCCAGTTGTTGTGGTCCCTGAGCACCAGGTGTTGGAGTGCCATGAGCACCGGATGTTGTGGTGCATGGCACCGGGATGTTGTGAGTGCCATGAGCTCCAGGATGTTGTGATCCCATGGGCTCC
>NC_069423.1:51677810-51700310 GCF_026875155.1 Cherax quadricarinatus | reverse complement strand
AGGCTGGGTTTTACTCACAACTTACACAATACAGGAGGTATACTTCCACACTCTACAAACAGGCCAGGTATACTCTAGACACACTCTACACCAAAGGCAGGTATACTCTCCAACTCTACACAACAGGCAGGTATAATTCCACACTCTTCACAAACAGGCAGGTATATCTCACACTCTACACCAACAGGCAGGTATACGCTCACACTCTACCAACAGGCAGGGATACTATCCACACTCTATCCAACAGGCAGCTATACTTCCACAATCTACACCAACAGGCGGTATACTATCACACTCTCACCAACAGGAAGGTAAATCCACACTATACACAACAGGCATTTTTTGACTCCCCACATCTACACAAATAGGAGGTATAATCTCCACACTTACACAAACAGGCAGGTACAACTCTCCATCTCTACACCTACAGGCAGGTATATCTCCACACTCTACACCTACAGGCTGGTATACTCTCCACACTCTACACAACAGGCAGGTATACTCTCCACATTACACCAACAGGAGGTATACTCTCCACACTTACACAGGAAGGAATACTTCACACTTACACCAATAGGAGGTATACTTCCAATTACACCAACAGGCAGGTATACTCTCCACACTTACACAAAGGCAGGTTTACTCCCACACTCTACACAACAGGCAGGTTATACTCTCCACATTACACCCAAAGGCAGGTTATACTCTCCACACTCTTCACCAACAGGCAGGTATACTCTCCACACTCTACACCAACAGGCAGGTATACTCTCCACACTCTACACCAACAGGAGGTAATACTCTCCACAATCTACACCAAAGGCAGGTATACTCTCCACACTCTTCACAACAGGCAGTATACTCTCACACTTACACCAACAGGCAGGTATACTCTCACAATCTACCTCCACAGGCAGGTATATCTCACATCTACTCCAACTGGCAGGTATACTCTCCCACACTCTAACCAACGCAGGTTTCCTCGCCACACTCTACACAACAGGCAGGTTATACTCTCCACACTCTACACCACAGGCAGGTTATAATCTCTACATCTACTGCCAAAAGGCAGGTATACTCTGCCACACTTCTCACACCATCGGCAGGTATGCTTTCCACAATTACACCAAACAGGAGGTATGCTTCACACTCTACACACAGGCGAGTATACTCTCAACTCTACACAACGGAGGTTTACTCTCCACACTCTACACAAAGGCAGGTATACTTCAACTTACACCAAACAGGCACGTATACTCCCATACTTACACCAAAGGCAGGTATATTCTCCACACATCTACACTCCAGGCAGGTATACTCTCACACACTACACCAAACAGGCAGGTATACTCTCCACATCTACACACAGGAGGTAATTCTCTCCACACTTCACCAACAGCAGGTATACTATCACACGCAACACCAAGAGGCAGGTATACTCCCCAAACTCTACACCACAGGAGGTATATCTACCACACTGCTCTACACCAACAGGGGTATATCCCCACACTCCTACAACAACAGCAGGTTTACTCCACACTCTACAACCAGCAGGAGGTCTACTCTCACACTCTACACCATGAGGCAGGTATACTCCCACATCAACCATCAGGCAGGTATACCTCTCCACACTCTACAACCAACAGGCAGGTATACTCCCACACTTACAAAACAGGCAGGTATCTCCCCACACTCTACACAGCCAGGCAGGTATACTCTCCACACTCTACACCAAACAGCAGGTATACCTTCTCCAAACTCTACACCAACGGAGGTATACTCCCACACTTACACTACAGGTTGGTATACTCTCCACACTCTAATCAACAGGCAGGTATACTCCACCCATTAACAAAGGCAGGTATACTCTCCACACTTACACCAACAGGCAGGTATACTCCCACAATCTACTCAACAGGCAGGTATACTCCCTCATCTACACCAACAGGCAGGTTATAATCCCCACACTTACACCAACAGGGGTATACTCTCCACATCTAACAACAGGCAGGTTATACTACCACACTCCTACATCAACAGGCAGGTATACTTCCACTCTACACCAACCATCAGGTATTACTCTAACACTTACACCAACAGGCAGCTAATACTCTCCACACTCTACACCAACAGGCAGGTATACTTCCACCTCTACACAACAGGGAGGTATACTCTCCACACTTACACAACAGGCAGGTATATCTCCACACTTACACCAACAGGAAGGTATACTCCCCTCACTCTACACCAACATGCAGGTATACTCCTCACTCTACACCAACAGGCAGGTATTATCTCACACTTCACAACAGGCCAGGTTTATCTCCAAATCTACACCAACAGGAGGTATACTCTCCACACTTACACCAATTGGCAGGTATATCTCCACATCTAACCAACAGGGCAGGTATACTCTCCACACTCTACACCAACAGGCAGTTATACTCTCCACACTCTCACCAACAGGAGGTATACTCCCACATCTACACCAACAGGCAGGTGATTAATCTCCAATTACACCAGCAAGCAGGTTATCTCCACACTCGTAACCAAAAGGAGTTTATACCCACACTCTACCCAAAGGCAGGTTTTACTCCCACACTTACCCAACAGGCAGGTATATTCCTACTCTGTACACAAACAGGCAGGTATACTATCACACTACACAACAGGAGTGTGTTTTGTTTTTTTTTTACTCTCCACACTCTACACCAACTGGACAGGTGTTTCTCCACATTAACACAACAGGCTGGTTATACTATCCACACTACACCAACTGGCAGGTATACTCTCCAACTCTACACCACAGGCAGGTATACTCTCAACACTTTACACATCAGGCTGGTATACTCTCTCACACTCTACACCATAGGCAGGTATACTCTCCACACTCTACACCAAAAAGGTAGGTATACTCTCACACTTTACTCCAACAGGCAGGTATTACTCTCCACACTCTTACACCAACAGGCAGGTATTTACTTCCCCCACCTCTACCCAACAGGCAGTATACTCTCCACATCTACAACAACAGGCAGGTATACTCTCCACACTCTACAACCAAAGGCAGGATTTACTCCCCCACACTATACCCCAACTGGCAGGTATACTCTCCGACTCTACACCAACAGGGCCAGGTATATCCCACATCTACACCAACAGGCAGGTATACTCTCACACTCTACACCAAACAGGCAGGTATAAATCTCACACTCTACACAAACAGGTAGGTATACTCTCCACATATACACCAAAAGGCAGGTATCTCCAACTCTACACCAAAAGGAGGTATACTCTACATACTCTACACCAACAGGAGGGTATATCTCCACACTCTACACCAAACAGGAGGTATACTCTCCACCACTCTACACCAAAGCAGGTATACTCCCACATCTACACCAACAGGAGGTAATAATCCCAAACTATACAAACAGGCAGTTATCTCCTACACTCTACACAACAGGCAGGTATACTCTCCAACTCTACACTAAAGGCAGGTTACACTCCACACACTTACACCATCAGACAGGTATACTCCCACACTTACACCTAAGGAAGGTATTACTCCCCACACTCTAACAACAGGCGGTTTACTCTCCACACATCTACACCAACAGGCAGGTTACTCTCAAACACTCTACACCAACAGGCAGGTGTACCTCTCACACTTGCACCAAACCAGGCAGGTATACTCCCACATCTACACCAACAGGCAGGTATTATCCCAACTCTACACCAACAAGGGAGGTTATACTCTCCACACTCTACACCAACATGGAAGGTTATATCTCCACATCTACACAACAGTCATGGTATATTCACATCTACACAACAGGCGTGTATACTCTCCACACTCTACACCAAACAGGCAGGTATACTCCACTTCTTACCATCAGGCAGGTATATCCCCACACTTTACACCAACAGGCAGGGTTACTCCCTACACTCTATCCCCGGCAGTATACTCTCCACACTCTACTCAACGACGGTATCCTCCCCACCCAATAACACCACAGGCAGGTATACTCTCCACACTCTTCACCAACTGAGGTATATCTCACACTCTACACCAAAAACATAACACACACATACACACACCACACAACACCACACATACAACACACACACACACACGGCACACACACACAACAACAACACACACAAACTCAACACACACACACACGACATACACACAACACACACACACACAACCACAACACACACACACACACACAACACCACACACAACACACACACGTGGGGAAGTGGGGAAGGGGGGAGCACATGGCCTTCGATAGGTGGACCTCCTGGAAACACGGACCGGAGGGGGTGCAAGGTTGGGTTGGGGGAAGTGGGGAAGGGGGAGACATGGCCTTCGCACAGGTGGATCTGGAACCACGGACGGCCGGGGGGTGTGCAGGTTGGGGTGTGGGGGAAGTGGGGATGGGGGAGCACCTGCCTTCGCACAGGGTGGACTCTGGAACCACGGACCCGGGGGGAGGGCAAGGTTGGGGTGTGTGGGGGAGAGAAGTGGGGAAGGGGGAGCCACTGGGTCCACAGGTGGATCCTGGACACGGTACCGGGGGGCGTGTGCAGGTTGGTGTGTAGGGAAGTGGGGAAGGGGGAGCACATGGCCATCGCACAGGTGGACTCTGGAACCACGGCAACCGGGGGGTGCAAGGTTGGGGTGTGGGGGAAGTGGGGAAAGGGGGCACCTGGCCTTCGCAAGGTGGACTTGGAACCACGGACCGGGGGGGGGCAGGTTGGGGTGTGGGGGATGGAAGTGGGGAAGGGGAGCACTGGCGTCACACAGGTGGACTCTGGAACCACGGACGGGGGGGTTGTGCAAGGTTGGGTGTCGGAGTAAAGTGGGGAAGGGGGAGCACCTGGCCTTCGCAAGGTGGACTCCTGGAACACGCCAGGGAGGGGGTTGCAAGGTAGGGGGTGTGTGGGGGAAGGAAGTGGGGAAGGGGGAGCACAGCCTTCGCACAGGTGGACTCCTGGAAACCACTGGACCGGCGGGGGGGTGTGCAGGTGGGTGTGGGGGGGGGGGAGTGGGGTAGGGGAGCACTGGGCCTTCGCACAGGTGGACTTGGAACCGGCCCGGTTGGGGGGAGGGCAAGGTTGGGTTGTGGGGGAAGAGGGGAAGGGGAGCACCTGCGTCCAAGGTGGATCATGAAACGGACCCGGGGGGGGTGTGCAAGGTCTGGGGTGTGGGGAAGTGGGGAAGGGGAGCACTGGCCATCGCACAGGTGGACTCTGGAACCACGGACCGGGGGGGGGGGTGCAAGGTTGGGGGTGTGGGGAAGTTGGGAAGGGGGAGCACCTGGCCCTTCGCACAGGTCGGACTCTGGAACACGGACCACGGGGGGGGGGGGCAATGTTGGGGTGTGGGGGAAGTGGGAAGGGGGGCACCTGGCCTTCGCACTGTGGATCTGGAACCACGGAAGGTGGGGTGCAAGGTTGGGGTGTGGGGGGAAAGTGGGGGAAGTGGGAGCACCTGGCTTCGCACAGCGTGGACTCCTGGAAACTGAACACGGAACCCGGGGGGCAAGGTTGGGAGTGTGGGGAAGTGGGGAAGGGGGAGCTCCTGGGCGTCACACAGGTGACTCCTGAGAACCACGAGACCGGTGGGGGGTGTGCAAGGTTGGATGTGGGGGAGTGGGGAAGGGGGAGCATGGCCTTGAAGGTGGATCTGGCACCCGGAACGGGGGGGTGCAAAGGTTGGGGGTGTGGGGGAAGTGGGGAAGGGGGAGCATGGCTTCGCACAGGTGGACTCCTGGAACCACGGACCGGGGGGGTGTGCAGGTTGGTTGTGTGGGGGGAAGGTGGGGAAGGGGGGAGCACCTGGCGTCACAAGGTTGGACTCCCTGGAACCACGGACCGGAGGGGGTGTGCAAGGTTGGGTGTGGGGAAGTGGGGAAGGGGGAGCACATGGCCATCGCACAGGTGGGACTCTGGAACCACGGACCCGGGGGGTGGGGTGCAAGGTTGGGGTGTGGGGATGTTGGAAGGGGGAGCCCTGGCCTTGCAAGGTGGACTCCTGGAACACGGACCCGGGGGGGTGCAAGGTTGGGTGTTGTGGGGGGAAGTGGGGAAGGGGGTGCACTGGCCTTCGCACTGGTGGACTCTGGAACCACGGACCGGGGGGGGGGGGTGCAAGGTATTGGGGTGTGGAGGATGCCTGAGGGGACCAAGGCGGGAATTCATGGACAGCGGACCTGGAGAGAGACGAAAAAGGACACTCACGGACGTCGAGCATGACCCTGGGGGAAGTGGGGGAAGGGAGGATGCTGAGGGGACAAGGCGGGAATGTGTACACGCAGACTGGGGAGGACGAAAAAAAGGACACTCCCCGGCCGGTACGAGGCAGACCTGGGGGGGGGGGGACAAGGTGGGGAATGGAGGGATGTGAGGGGACACAGGCGGATCTGGGACACGGCGGACCTGGGAGAGACGAAAAAGGACACTCACGGCCGTGAGGCAGACCTGGGAGGGAAGTGAGGGAATGGAGATGCTGAGGGGGTCGCGGCGGGGACTCCTGGACACGCTGACCTGGGAGAGAGAAAAAGGATACTCACCGGCCGAAGAGGAGACCCTTGGAAGTGCGGAAGGAGAATGCCTTAGGGGGACGAGGCTGACTCTGGAAAGCGACATGGTGGGAGGACCGAAAAAGGATACTCACCGGCCGTTCGAGAGACTGGGGAGTGGGGGAAGGGAGAATGCCTGAGGGGAGCAGGAGGATGGACACGCGGACCTGGGAAAGGCGAAAAAGGATACTCACAGGCCGTGTCGCGGCAGACCTGGGGAAGTAGGAAGGGATGGAATGCCTTAGGGGACGCAGGCGGATCCTGGGGACAGCGGACCTGGGAAAGTCGGAAATGATACTCACCGGCGTCAGTGGCAGAACTGGGGAAATGGGGAAGGGAGAATGCCTGAGGTGACGCGACGGACTCCTGGACACGCGGACTGGTTAAAGACGAAAAAGGATACTCACAGGCTTCGAATCAGACTGGGGAAGTGGGGAAGGTAGAATGCCTGAGGGGACACAGGCGGACTCCTGGAACACGCGGACTGGGAAAGCGAAAATGTATACTCACGGCCGTCGAGGCAGACGGGAGAAGTGGGAAGGGAGAATGCTTGAGGGGAAAATGCGGATCCTGAAACGCTGACCTGGGAAAAGAGATAATAGGATACTCCCCGGCGTCGAGCAGACCTGGGGAAGGGGGAAAGGAGAATGCCTGAGGGGGGACACATGGGGACTCTGGACACGCTGGACTGGACAGACGAAAAAAAATGCTTCCCGGCGTCGAGGGTCGTGGACCTGGTTTAAGGGGCCTAATGAGTGACCATGTAGAAATAAAGTGGGGGACCCTTGAGTAAAAATGTAAGAAGTTTGTGTTAACCCATCAATTACTTGATCTGAGACAGATTTCCGTTAAGTGGTTGGATCATGAAAATGTCGATCTGGTACGTTGATATGACTTAGATCATTTAATGAACAATTGATAGAAAAGGAACACATATTGAAACCACTGTGATCGGGTATAGACGCTCATTGAAATTAATAAACGCAATATGTTATTATCAGTATAGTCAACTAATGTGGATGTTGGAAGTGGAGTTGTGGGAAGAGACGGTTGATGATAAGGAAGATTGAGCTAGATGGTGAGATGGTTGAAGATGGATTGAAGCGGTGAAAATGATATTAGTTGAAGCTGGAGTTGAAATTTACTGGTTAATGAGGATTTATAGACAAGTACATGCACGAGATTAAATTAAGAAAGAAAAGAAAACAGTTTTTGGCGAATTGTGTGGTCAGCTATGTGGGTTGCCTACGTTTTTCTCTTCCATTGTGTTGTGTCTGGGTTTGATTGTGACAGACATCTTTATATGCCATACAATGTCATTTTATAGGCCATAACAGGTCCATTCTCATATGTATACAGGTCATTCTTATATGCCATACTGGGTTATTCTCATATGAATTACTGATCATTCTTATTTGCCACACCAGGTCTTCTATATGCATACCAGGTCATCCTTTATCCTTTACCTTGTCATCTTATATCCCATACAGGTCAAACTTATATTCCCATTCCAAGTATCCTTTATATCCCATACCTGGTCAAACTTATTCCCATACAAGTCTTCCTTATATCACACACCAGTTCATTTATATCCCAAACAGGTAACCTTATATCACTTACAGGTCATCCTTAAATCCATTTGACGGGCATCCTTATATCAAACACCGATCATCGTATATCGCACACGATCTTCTTAATTCCCAAAACAGATCAACGTTATATCCCCATACCAGGTCAATCCTTATATTCCATACAGACCATCCTTATATCCATACCAGATAATATTATATTCCATCTACAAGGGTCTTCTAATACTCCATTCCAGGTTCATTCTTATATACCGTACAAGTGATCCTTATATCCTATACCAGGTTCGAATCCCCAGCCAGAGTAGAAACATTGGAGTTGTTTTTTCTCTGTTGTTATGTTATCAGTTATAATGGGTACTGGGTGTTAGTCGATGTGTGGGTCGCATCCTGGGACACTGACCTAAGAGGGCCTGGTCACAGAGACCGTGGCCGAGGGGGGTTGACCCCCGGAACTCTTCTCCAGATAAACTCTCCAGATATCCATAACAACTTACCAGGTCATCCTTATATCCTTTCCAGGTCATCCTTATATCCCAATACCAGGTCATCCATATACCCATACCAGGTGATACCTTATATCCCATACCAGGTCATCCATAGTATACCATGCAGGTGATCCTTATATACCATAGCAGACATCCTTAATCCTATATCAGGTCATTTATATCCTTACCAGGTTTCATCTTATATTCCATAACCAGGTATAATTATATGCATACAGGTCTTTCTTTATTTCCTACCAGGTCATCCTTATATCCCATACGTTTATCCTCAAATCCCATGCAGGTCATCCTTATATCCCTTACAGGTCATCTTATTTTCCGTACCAGGTCATCCTAAATTCCAACAGGTCAACCTTATATCCATACAGGTATCCTTATATTCACATACAAGTCATCATTATATCCCATACAAGGTAATCTTAATATTTCAATACCAGGTCCATCCCATATATCCATACCAAGTCGTCCTTATATCCATACAGGTCTCCTTATATCCCATACAAGTCATCATTTACACCATACCAGGTCATCCTTATATCCCATACAAGGTCATTTTTTTCATACAGGTCATCCTTATCTCCCTTACCAGTCTTCCTTATTTCCCATGCCAGGTCACTGTCATATCATACAGGTCATCATTATATCCCATACCAGGATCCTTATATTCCAAAGGGATCATCTATATCCCGTACCAGTCATCTCTAATATCCCATACCAGTATTGTTATATACCTCACAGTCACCTTATTTCCATACCAGGCATCACATATCAATACAGGTTCAAACTTATCTCCCATACAAGGTCATCACTTATATTCCATACAGGCCATCGTTATATCACTTACGGTAATCCTTATATTCATATACAGGTTCATCCTTTATATTTTACCAGGTCATGCTTATATTCATAACAGGTATCTTTAATGTCCATACCAGGTTGTCTTATATACATGCCTGATTATCTTACATTAAAACCAGGTCATACTTCTAACACTGCCAGGTCTATCCTTATATCATATACAGGTCCATCCTTATTGTCCATACCAGGTTTTCCTTTATATTTCATACCTGGTCATCTTGTATTATATACCAGATCATCCTTGTATCATTATTGTATCCTTTTATCACATACAGGTCCATCCTTATATCACATACAGTGTCATCATATATCAACATACCAGGTCATCCTTATATTAACATACCAGGTATCCTTAATATCACATAAGGTCATCCATATATAATACAATTAATACAAACATAAACAAGTGGTTTTTAAGCTCAGAATACAACACCTGGAGGAGACTGTCAGGTTACTCTCCACATTACACCAACAGGCAGGTATACTTCACCACTCTACACAACTGGCAGGTATACTCTCCACACTCTACACAACAGGCAGGTACACTCTCACACTTTACTCAACAGGCAGTATACTCTCCACACTTACACAACAGAGGTATACTCTCACACAACTACACATCAGGCAGGTATTCTCTCACACTCGACACCACAGGCAGGATACTCGCCACACTCTACACCAAAAGGCCAGGTTATACTCCCACATCTACACCAACAGGCAGGTTATACTTCACACTCTCACCAACTGGAGGTATACTCTCAACACCTCTACACAAACAGGCAGGTATACTTCACAACTCTACAATAAAAGGAGGTATACTCTCCACACTCTACACTATCAGGCAGGTATTATCTCCACACTCTACACCAAACAGGCCGTATACTCTCCACACTCTTACCCACAGGCAGGTATACTCTCCCATCTACACCACTGGCAGGTATACCTTCCACCACTCTACACCAACAGGCAGGTAACTTCTCCACACTTACACAACAGGGCAGGTTATCCCACACTCTAACCACACAGGCAGGTATATATCCAAATCTACACCAACAGGGCAAGGTATACTTCAACATCTACACCAACAGGCGGTATAACTCCACTTACACCAAGGCAGGTACCATCTCCACACTCTCACCACAGGCAGGTATACTCTCCACATCTACACCAACAGGCAGGTATACTTCCACACTCTACACCACAGCAGGTATACTCTCCACACTTACACCAACAGGCCAGGTATTCCTCCACCACTCTACACTCAACTGGCAGTATCTCTCCACATCTACACCAACAGGCAGGGTTACTCTCCACAATTACACCAACAGGCAGGTATACTCTCCCACATCTACACCAAACAGGCAGTATACTCTCACACTCTACACAAAGGGGTATACTCTCACATTATACCAACACGGCAGGTATACTTTTCACACTCTACACAACAGCAGGTATCCTTCACATCTACACCAAACAGGGGTATATATCACACTCTACTCCAACAGGCAGGTATACTCCCACGCTCTAACAACAGGAGGTTATCTTCACATATACACCAACAGGCAGGTATACTCTCACACTTACACAAAACAGGCAGGTATACTCTCCACACTCTACAAACAGGAGGTATACTCTCACACTATTACACAAACAGGGGTATACTACCACACTCTACACAACAGGCAGGTATATCTTCACACTCTACAAACAGGGCAATGTATTACTCTCCACATCTACGCCAACAGGCAGTATACTCCCACACTTCTACACAACAGGCAGTAAACTCTCACACTTACACCACAGGCAGGTATACTTCCACACTCTACACCAAACAGGCAGGGTTAATCTCACAATCTACACAAACAGGCAGGTATACTCTCCACATTACACCAAAAGGCAGGTATACTCCCCCACACTCTACACTCCAACAGGCAGGTATACTCTTACACTCTACACTCAACAGGCAGGTATACTCTCACACTCTACACCAACAGGCAGGGTATACTTCTCCACACATCTACACATACAGTCAGGTTTACTCCCCACACTCTACCAAAGGCCAGTATTCTAATCCACTCTACACCAACAGGCAGGTATACTCTTCACATCTACACAAAGGCAGAATACTCTCCACATCTACACCATCAGGCAGGTATACTCTCAACACTCTACACCAACAGGAGGTATATACTCCCCTCACTCTACACCAACAGGCAGGTATACTCTCCACACTCTTACACAAAACAGGAGGTAATACTTCACACTCTACACCAACGGCAGGTATACTCTCACAATCTACACCAACAGGCAGGTATACTCTCCACGCTTACACAATACAGGCAGGTATATCTCCAACTCTACCAAAACAGGCAGGTTTACTCTCCACACTCTACACCAACAAGCCGTATACTCTCCACCTCTACACCACAGGCAGGTATACTCTCACCACTCTACACAAAGGAGGTATATTACCTCTCCCACTCTAACCAACAGGCAGGTATACTCTCCACACTAAACACCAACAGACAGGTTTACTCCACACTTACACCAACAGGCAGGTATACTCTCCTCACTCTACCAAAGGCAGGTATACTCAATCTACACACAGGAGGTATACTTCCCAACACTCTACACCAACAGTCAGGTATTTCTCTCCTCACTCTACACAACAGGCAGGTATACTCGCCACACTAGCACCAACAGGCGGTATACTTATCCAACCTCATATACACCAAACAGGCGGTATATCTCCACACTCTACACCACAGGCAGGGTATACTCTCCTACACTCTACACAACCAGACAGGTATATCTCCCAACTCTACAAACAGGCAGGTTTAATTCAACACTCTACACCAACAGGCAGGTATACTCCAACACTCCTAACCAACAGGGGAGGTATACTTCCCACCCATCTACACACACAGGCAGGTATACTCTCACCACTTACACAAAAGAAGGAAGGTATACTCCCCACACTCTACACAACAGGCAGGTATACTTCCACACTCTACACCAACAGGGCAGGTATACTCTCACACTCTACACAACAGGAGGTATTACTCTCAACTCTAACCTAACAGGAGGTATACTTCCACACTCTCACAAAAGGCAGGTATACTCTCCACCACTCTACACCACAGGCAGGTAACTCTCCACACTCTACACCAAACAGCAGGTTATTCTCTCCACACTCTACACCATCATAGGCAGGATACTCTCCACACTCTACACCACAGGAGGTATTACTCTCACACTCTACACAACAGGCAGGTATACTCCCACCTCTACACCACAGGCATTTATACTCCCACATCTACACCAACAGGGCAGGTATCTCTAACACTCTACACCCAAAGGCAGGTATACTCTCCCACACTTACACCACCAACAGCAGGTATACTCTACACCATTATAACAAAGTTAAAGGATCTCTCCACATCTACACCAACAGGCAGGTATACTCTCCACACTATACACCAACAGGCAGGTTACTCTCCACAATCTACACAAAAGGCAGGTATACTCCCCACACTCTCACAATATGCAGGTATACTCTCACACTCTTACACCAAAGGCAGGTATACTCTCAACACTTACACAACAGGGGGCAGGTATACTCCCCACATCTACACAACAGGCAGGTATACTCTCCACATTACACAACAGGCAGTATACTCTCACACTCTAAACCAACAGGCAGGTATTCTTCACACTCTACCCATCAGGGCAGGTATACTCTCCACACTTAACAACAGGCAGGTATTACTCTCACAATCTACACCAACAGGCAGGTATTACTCTCACACTCTTCACAACAGGAGGTATACGTCTCCACCATCTCACAAACAGGCAGGTATACTCTCCAACTCTACACAACAGGGTCTACTCTCACACTTACCAACAGGAGAGTATACTCTCCCACAATTACACCAACAGGCAGGTTATTACTCTCCACACTCTACACCAACAGGGCCAGGTATACTCTCCACACTCTACCAAGGCAGGTATACTCTCTACATCTACACCAACAGGCAGGTATACTTATCACACTCTACAAACAGGCAGGTATGATTTCACACTCTACACCAACAGGCAGGTATGCTTCCACACTCTTACACAAAGGAGGTATACTCTCCACACTCTAACAACAGGAGGTATACTTCTCCACCCCCCCCCAAACTTTCTACACCAAACAGGCAGGTATACTTCCAACTCCTTACACCATACAGGCACGTATATCTCCTTACTTACACCAACAGGGCAGGTATACTCTACACACTCTTCACCAACAGGAGTATACTCTCCAACACAATACACCAACAGGCAGGTATTACACTCCACACTCTACAACCAACAGGCAGGTATGCTCTCCAGACTCTTCACCAACAGGCACGGTATACCCTCACACTCTACACAAGAGGCAGGGTATACTCCCAACATCTACACCAACAGGCAGGTTATACTCATCCACATCTACACCAACAGCAGTATACTCCAAACTCTCTACAACCAAAGCAGGTTTACTCCCACACTCTACACCAGCAGGGCAGGTATACTCTCCACACTATACACAAACAGGCAGGATAATTCCACACTCTACACCATCAGGAGGTATACCTCCCAACACTTACACCAGCAGGCAGGTATACTTCCACATTACACCAAAAGGCAGTATACTTCCACACTTACACAACAGAGGTATATCCCATTCACAACAGGCAGGTATACTCTCCACACTACTACACCACAGTCAGGGGGTATACTCTTCCATTACACAACAGGCAGGTATACTCCCACAGTCTACACCACAGGCAGGTATACTCCCCCACACTCTACACCAACGGGCAGGATTATCCCACACTCTACACCAACCGGGCAGGTATTACTCTCCACACTCTACACACTCGGCAGGTATACTCTCCACAATTGTAACCAACAGGTAGGTATACTCTCACACTCTACACAAACCAGGCAGGTATACTCCCAACTCTACACATCAGGCAGGTATACTCTCCACACTTACACCATCTGGAGGTATACCTCTCCACACTTACACCAACAGGGCTGGGTCATTATTCTCCCACTCTTCACCACAGGCAGGGTATTACTCCCAACTCTACTCCAACAGGCAGGTATACTCCCCACTCTCTACACCAACAGGCAGGTTACTCTCACACTCTACACCACAGGCAGGTTACTCTCACATTACACCAACAGGCACGTCTAACTATCACACACTACACCAACATGGCAGGTTACTCTCCACACTCTAAACCAACTGGAGGATACTCTCACACTCTACACCAACAGGCAGGTATACTATCCACGTCTCTACACCAACAGGGAGGTATACTCTCCACACTCTACACAACAGAAGGTTATATTCACATCTACACCCACAGGAGGTATACTTCCACACTCTACACCAACAGGCAGTATACTCCCCATCCACACAACAGGCAGGTATATCTCACAATCTACACAAACAGTCAGGTTATACCTCCACATCTACACCAAACAGGCAGGTAACTCCCACAATCTACACAACAGGCAGGTATACTCTCCACACTCTACACCAACAGGCAGGTATACTCTCCACACTCTACACCAACAGGCAGGTATGCTCTCCACACTCTACACCAACAGGTTAGTATACTCTCAACTTACACCAACAGGCAGGTTTACTCCCACACTATACACCAACAGGCAGGTTATACTCTCCACCTCTACACAACGGCAGGTATACTCTCCAATCTACACCAACAGGCAGTATATTCCACAATCTACCACAACAGGCAGGTTATAATCTCCACACTCTACACCAACAGGTAGGTTTTTACTCTCCCTCTCTCACCAACAGGCAGGTATCTCTCCACACTCTACACCAACAGGCATGTATACTCTCTACACTCTACACCAACAGGCAGGTATACTCTCACACTCTACACCAACTGGCAGGTATACTCTCACATCTACACCAACAGGCAGGTATACTCTCTACACTCTACACCAACAGGCAGGTATACTCCAACACTCTACACCTAAAGGCAGGTATACTCTCCACACTTCACGCAACGGCAGGTATACTCTCCACACTCTACACCAACAGGCAGGTATACTCTCAACTTACACCAACAGGGCAGGTATTACTCTCCACACTCTACACCAACAGGCAGGTATTAATCTCCACACTCTACACAACAGGCAGGTATACTCTACACAACTCTACAACAACAGGCAGGGATTACTCTCACACTTATCAACAGGCAGGTATACTCTCCACACTCTTACACAAAGGCAGGTATACTCTCCCACTCTACTCCAACAGGCAGGATATACTATCACACTTACCCAACAGGCAGTATACTCTCCACTCCACCCAACAGAAGGTATACTATCACACTTACACCAACTGGCAGGTTTTATACTCTCCACACTCTACACCAAGGCAGGTATATCCCACACTCTACACCAAAGGAGGATATTGCCCACACTCTACACCAACAGGCAGGTATACTTCACACTCTACACCATAGGCAGGTATACTCTCCACACTCTACACCAACAGGTCGGTATTACTCACCACACTTACACAACAGGAAGTATTACTCCCAACTCTACACCAAAGGAGGTATACTCTCCACACTTACACCAACAGGCAGGTATACTCTCCACTCTCCACCAAAGACAGGTATACTTCCCACACTATAACACCACAGAGGTATACTCTCCAAACTTACACAACAGGGCAGGTATACTCCCAACACTCTACCCAAAGGGAGGTATACTTCCACACTCTACTCCAACAGAAGGTGATTACTCTCCACACTCTACACCAACAGGCTGGGTTTTACTCACAACTTACACAATACAGGAGGTATACTTCCACACTCTACAAACAGGCCAGGTATACTCTAGACACACTCTACACCAAAGGCAGGTATACTCTCCAACTCTACACAACAGGCAGGTATAATTCCACACTCTTCACAAACAGGCAGGTATATCTCACACTCTACACCAACAGGCAGGTATACGCTCACACTCTACCAACAGGCAGGGATACTATCCACACTCTATCCAACAGGCAGCTATACTTCCACAATCTACACCAACAGGCGGTATACTATCACACTCTCACCAACAGGAAGGTAAATCCACACTATACACAACAGGCATTTTTTGACTCCCCACATCTACACAAATAGGAGGTATAATCTCCACACTTACACAAACAGGCAGGTACAACTCTCCATCTCTACACCTACAGGCAGGTATATCTCCACACTCTACACCTACAGGCTGGTATACTCTCCACACTCTACACAACAGGCAGGTATACTCTCCACATTACACCAACAGGAGGTATACTCTCCACACTTACACAGGAAGGAATACTTCACACTTACACCAATAGGAGGTATACTTCCAATTACACCAACAGGCAGGTATACTCTCCACACTTACACAAAGGCAGGTTTACTCCCACACTCTACACAACAGGCAGGTTATACTCTCCACATTACACCCAAAGGCAGGTTATACTCTCCACACTCTTCACCAACAGGCAGGTATTCTCTCCACCACTCTCACCAACAGGCAGGTATACTCTCCACACTCTACACCAACAGGCAGGTATACTCTCCACACTCTACACCAACAGGCAGGTATACTCTCCACACTCTTCACAACAGGCAGTATACTCTCACACTTACACCAACAGGCAGGTATACTCTCACAATCTACCTCCACAGGCAGGTATATCTCACATCTACTCCAACTGGCAGGTATACTCTCCCACACTCTAACCAACGCAGGTTTCCTCGCCACACTCTACACAACAGGCAGGTTATACTCTCCACACTCTACACCACAGGCAGGTTATAATCTCTACATCTACTGCCAAAAGGCAGGTATACTCTGCCACACTTCTCACACCATCGGCAGGTATGCTTTCCACAATTACACCAAACAGGAGGTATGCTTCACACTCTACACACAGGCGAGTATACTCTCAACTCTACACAACGGAGGTTTACTCTCCACACTCTACACAAAGGCAGGTATACTTCAACTTACACCAAACAGGCACGTATACTCCCATACTTACACCAAAGGCAGGTATATTCTCCACACATCTACACTCCAGGCAGGTATACTCTCACACACTACACCAAACAGGCAGGTATACTCTCCACATCTACACACAGGAGGTAATTCTCTCCACACTTCACCAACAGCAGGTATACTATCACACGCAACACCAAGAGGCAGGTATACTCCCCAAACTCTACACCACAGGAGGTATATCTACCACACTGCTCTACACCAACAGGGGTATATCCCCACACTCCTACAACAACAGCAGGTTTACTCCACACTCTACAACCAGCAGGAGGTCTACTCTCACACTCTACACCATGAGGCAGGTATACTCCCACATCAACCATCAGGCAGGTATACCTCTCCACACTCTACAACCAACAGGCAGGTATACTCCCACACTTACAAAACAGGCAGGTATCTCCCCACACTCTACACAGCCAGGCAGGTATACTCTCCACACTCTACACCAAACAGCAGGTATACCTTCTCCAAACTCTACACCAACGGAGGTATACTCCCACACTTACACTACAGGTTGGTATACTCTCCACACTCTAATCAACAGGCAGGTATACTCCACCCATTAACAAAGGCAGGTATACTCTCCACACTTACACCAACAGGCAGGTATACTCCCACAATCTACTCAACAGGCAGGTATACTCCCTCATCTACACCAACAGGCAGGTTATAATCCCCACACTTACACCAACAGGGGTATACTCTCCACATCTAACAACAGGCAGGTTATACTACCACACTCCTACATCAACAGGCAGGTATACTTCCACTCTACACCAACCATCAGGTATTACTCTAACACTTACACCAACAGGCAGCTAATACTCTCCACACTCTACACCAACAGGCAGGTATACTTCCACCTCTACACAACAGGGAGGTATACTCTCCACACTTACACAACAGGCAGGTATATCTCCACACTTACACCAACAGGAAGGTATACTCCCCTCACTCTACACCAACATGCAGGTATACTCCTCACTCTACACCAACAGGCAGGTATTATCTCACACTTCACAACAGGCCAGGTTTATCTCCAAATCTACACCAACAGGAGGTATACTCTCCACACTTACACCAATTGGCAGGTATATCTCCACATCTAACCAACAGGGCAGGTATACTCTCCACACTCTACACCAACAGGCAGTTATACTCTCCACACTCTCACCAACAGGAGGTATACTCCCACATCTACACCAACAGGCAGGTGATTAATCTCCAATTACACCAGCAAGCAGGTTATCTCCACACTCGTAACCAAAAGGAGTTTATACCCACACTCTACCCAAAGGCAGGTTTTACTCCCACACTTACCCAACAGGCAGGTATATTCCTACTCTGTACACAAACAGGCAGGTATACTATCACACTACACAACAGGAGTGTGTTTTGTTTTTTTTTTACTCTCCACACTCTACACCAACTGGACAGGTGTTTCTCCACATTAACACAACAGGCTGGTTATACTATCCACACTACACCAACTGGCAGGTATACTCTCCAACTCTACACCACAGGCAGGTATACTCTCAACACTTTACACATCAGGCTGGTATACTCTCTCACACTCTACACCATAGGCAGGTATACTCTCCACACTCTACACCAAAAAGGTAGGTATACTCTCACACTTTACTCCAACAGGCAGGTATTACTCTCCACACTCTTACACCAACAGGCAGGTATTTACTTCCCCCACCTCTACCCAACAGGCAGTATACTCTCCACATCTACAACAACAGGCAGGTATACTCTCCACACTCTACAACCAAAGGCAGGATTTACTCCCCCACACTATACCCCAACTGGCAGGTATACTCTCCGACTCTACACCAACAGGGCCAGGTATATCCCACATCTACACCAACAGGCAGGTATACTCTCACACTCTACACCAAACAGGCAGGTATAAATCTCACACTCTACACAAACAGGTAGGTATACTCTCCACATATACACCAAAAGGCAGGTATCTCCAACTCTACACCAAAAGGAGGTATACTCTACATACTCTACACCAACAGGAGGGTATATCTCCACACTCTACACCAAACAGGAGGTATACTCTCCACCACTCTACACCAAAGCAGGTATACTCCCACATCTACACCAACAGGAGGTAATAATCCCAAACTATACAAACAGGCAGTTATCTCCTACACTCTACACAACAGGCAGGTATACTCTCCAACTCTACACTAAAGGCAGGTTACACTCCACACACTTACACCATCAGACAGGTATACTCCCACACTTACACCTAAGGAAGGTATTACTCCCCACACTCTAACAACAGGCGGTTTACTTTCCACATTTCTACACCAACAGGCAGGTAAAACTCTCCACACTCTACACCAACAGGCAGGTATACTCTCCACACTCTACACCAACAGGCAGGTATACTCCCCACACTCTACACCAACAGGCAGGTATACTCTCCACACTCTACACCAACAGGCAGGTATACTCCCCCCCACTCTACCCAACAAACACATACACACACACTACACACACACACAACACACACAAAACACACACACACACACACACACACACACCACACAAAACCCTCACCTAACACACACACACAAACTCACACCTACACACAACACACGCACATACACACACACAACACACACACACACACACACACACACACCCCACACACACACACGCAAACTCACACCTACACACACACCCCAAACAAAACACACACACACACACACACACACAAACACACACACACACACACACACACAAAACACACACACACACATACGCACACACACACGCACACACCACACACACACACACACACCACAACACACACACACACACACACACACCAACACACACACACAAAACACACACACACACACACACACACACACACACACCCCACCCCCACACACAGAAGGCAGAGAACACATGAAAATAGGAGATCATCGCAGAGCCAGGAACGAGTACGCACAGGTAAGGGAGGGAGGCCCAGCGACAGAAATAAAAAATAACATAGCATCGAAAAAAAAGGGACTGACCCGAAACTGTTGTATACCCACATCAGGAGGAAGACAACTGTCAAAGACCAGGTGATCAGACTGAGGACAGAAGGTGGAGAACTCCACAAGAAATGATCAGAAGTTTTGAGTAGCTAAACAGGAGATTTAAGGAAGTTTTTACAGTAGAGACAGGAAGGGCTCTGGGAAGACAGCACAGAAGGGAACATCAAAAGGGAAAATACCAACAAGTGTTGGATGACATACGAACAACCCAGGAGGAGGTGCAGAAAAGCGGATGGGACCGGGCAAAATCTCCCCGTGGGTCTTAGAGAAGGAGCAGAGATGCTGTGCGTGCCCCTGACCCCAATCTTAACACATCCCTTGAAACTGGGCAACTACCCGAGATATGGAAGACAGAAAATGTAGTCCCGTATTTAAGAAAAAGGAAACAGAAATGAGGCACTAAACTACAGACCTGTGTCTCTGACATGTATTGTAGCAAAGTCATGGAGAAGATTATCAGGAGGAGGGTGGGTGGAACACCTAGAACTAACAAGATTATAAAGAAAAAACCAAGCATGGTCATGGAAGGCAAATCTTGTGTCAAAAAACCTTCTGGAGTTTTATGACAGTAACAGAAGTAAGACACGAAAAAAAGGGGTGGGTTAATTGCATTTTCCTAGGCCCAGAAGGCCCTTTGACACAGTTCCTCCCCAAAAAGATTAGGGCAGAAGCGAGGATCAGGCGATTAACAGGGAGGGGCACTGCCATGTCAGGGATTTCTGACAGGGAGGCAACAACGAGTCATGGTAGTGAGAGGTATCACAGTGGGCGCTTTTGGGGGCGGGGTTCCCACAGGGTTCAGTTCTAGGACAAGTGCTATTTTTGAATATGCGAACGACATGATGGAAGGAATAAGACTCTGAATTGTCCCTAATCGCAGATGGTGTTGAAGCTTTTATGAGAAGAATAAATCGATGATGGGGGGCAGACTTGCAAAGAGACCTTTACAGGCTGGATGTGGTCCACAAACTGGAAAGTGGCCAAATCATGGGAAAGTCAAAGAAGACTGGGAGGGGCAAAGAACCCGCAGACAGAGTATAGGCTAGGTGGACAAAGACTACAGACCTCACTCAGGGAGAAAGACCTACGGGTGACCATAAACACCGAGCACGTCCCGGAGGCACACATCAAACAAATAACTGCTGCAGCATATGGGCGCCCGGCAAACCTGAGAATAGCGTTCCGATACCTTAATAAGGAATCGTTTAAGTCACTGTACACTGTGTATGTTAGGCCCACCTGGAGTATGCAGCACCAGTCTGGAACCCACACCTGGTCAAGCACGTCAAGAAGTTAGAGGAAAGTACAAAGGTTTGCCCAAAAAGGCTAGTCCCAGAGCTCAGGGAAATGTAGTAAAGAGGACAAATTGAGGGAAATCCCGGGCTGCGACAACGGAGGACAGAAGGGTCAGGGGAGACATGGAAACGACATACAAGATACTGCGGGGAATAGAAAAGGTGGACAGAGATAGGATGTTCCAGAGAGAGGACACAGAAAAAAAAGGGTCACAACTGGAAGCTGAAGGACTCAGACGAGTCACAGGGACGTTAGGAAGCATTTCTTCAGTCATAGAGTCGTCAGGAAGTGAATAGCCTAGCAAGTTAGTAGTGGAGGCAGGAAAAATACATAGTTTTTTAAAAAGAGGTATGACAAACCTCAGGAAGCAGAAGGGAGGGACCCATTAGCGATCAGGGAAGAGGGGGGGCCAGGGCTGGTCCGACCCCTGCAACCACAATTAGGGGAATTAGGGAGTAAAAAC